>VZSF01000892.1:106574-144240 GCA_013398295.1 Chionis minor
CCCCCCCCCCCCCCCCCCCCCCCCAAACAGTATCATAGCATATTGGAGGTTAAAAAAAATAATATTTGGAAGCAGGAAAAATAATTTTAATATAAATTCACACACACCTTTTCATTATTATAAGTTTATTAAAATAGCTATTACTTGGTTTATCTGAAGCTACTATGAAAAAATATAGGCATTACTTAATAGAATTTAAAATTTTACGTTATTGTTGAAGCTACACTTTCTTGAAAACGGATCTTACAACTTTTGGTATGACTTTTTTTCTTTCCTTCACATGAGTCTGCTCTGGGCTGTCCCATTTTTTTTTAGTGCTTGCATCCCTTTCTAACTTTGAAATTATGCATATAGAACTCTGGAATCTGTGGCATTAACATGGAAACTTATCTCTCCCTTTTCTCCTTGTCCAGGGAATATATAAACCTACGTTCTCCAGATCTGCTAGGGGAAAAATAGTATTCTTTTGAAATGAGAATCTCACTGAATAACTGGGTTTGCCCAGATACTTTTGTAAACTAGGTACTTACAAATCTGTTAATCAATAAATCCATTTCTTAATGATTTTTTTTTTAATTTCTATGGTTTGTCAAAGTATGTTTTACCTTTGTCATAAAGGATGTTATTCTGGTGCCTGGTAACCTGGATGTTTTTCGGTTATTGCTCAAAAATATTGAATGGAATAGTTTTGACCAGTAGTATTACTGAACTTAGATAGTGTGAATTGGGTTGAATAACTTACACCTTACAGGAATGAGAGCTTTATTCAGTTTATTTTGCATTTTAGAAGTTGGCAGTGATCCATATTTGAAAACGAGGATGCTAACTTGCACGGTTTAACTCTGTTGACACAATGATGATAACATGAAGAAAAATTGACCAGAATGGATACTTAAAAATATAAAAGATTCTAAGTTTATTTCCCAAATTATTTGACCTTACTTGACCAAAGACATCTTGTCAAGTTTTATGGGAAATGGAGCAAGAATTTCAAATGTGCTCTCATGCTATTTGCTTAACGTTTAGGAAATCAGAGCCAGGATGCTAAACAGATACATGAATTAACATCTTCGGTGTGAATGAAGTGAACGTTTGCCTGCCTGGATTTTTGTGCCAGCATTTCTTATTTATATTCTCAATCCATCTGATTTCTGTTTGTTCTTTACAGATTTAGAGATTTGTTATTACAAATTAAAGTGCCACCATAATTAATATCTGATTAGGTGAATGTAAATCAGGCACCTATGACAATTACAGTTACCCTAAACCTTGGAGCATATGCTAAAAACAAGATCTTGATGACACAACTAATACTTATACCCATTTAGAAAGGCTTTAAAACGCCAGAACTAGAGAGATATAAAGTTATAATTAAGGCAAATGTTAGGGGGTTTTACTGTTTAATTAAATATAAGACATTATGCTGCTTTTACTTTCACGGATTGATGTTCACAGGACTTTAATATCAGTGCTTTTTTTTTTTTTAGATACACAATTCAATTTTTATTCTAAAATTTCACTCCTATTTTTGTTGTCTTTTCACTGTGATTGCTCAGAAGCACTATAGTGCTTTCCATTTGAGCCTTTGCAACAAGCTTCATTGTATTCTCCTTCCATTAAGGTAGTTTCATTTGGAGCAATTATTTCTCCTAAGTAAATGAAAACATGGTGTTGCGTTCCTTTAGCTTTTTGCTTCATTACAAAGTTAAATTACTGTGCCTCCTTAAAACCTTGTCTGAGAAAAGCCTTCCTTCAAATGTACTCCAATTTTTATTCAAGCCTCAAAATTCTTGTGTTAAAACTGTGTTTTTTCTGATCACGTTCTAAGGTTGAAACACTTTGGCAAGTGTAGGATTTTCTGTTTTATCTGAGCAAAGCCATTAAAAAATCTGTTCTGTGGGAAAGTCCAGAAAGAGGGATGAACTGCATCCTGAATTGTTTTGTTTTGATGAATCATAATTTGCAGCATGTGAGAGGATTATAGATTAAAGGCTTTCTCTGGCCCGAACTATTTCTGCCACTGGTGAGGAAACAACATATATAAACAAAAACAATATGGCATTATTTTGTATTCATATCCTCACTGAACATTGCACAGGGGCATAGAAATATCCAGGATGAACTAATTTTGGTCGTATTTTGTAAGCAAGTTGCCTTCTCCATTATACATGTGCCAATTTGAAGAGCTTTTAAAGTTCTTTCCTCTTGCTGTGTTCACTGTTTACATGACTCATATGGAATCTGGGAAGTTGTTAATATTTATTCCACCAATTCAAAAATTGTCTCTTCCCCTTGAAGGAAGAGAAGCAGATAATAACTGTCACGGACGATTCCCTAACCGACACTGATCCCATAGCATAACCTTTGATTGATTACAGAAAACAATTTATTAGAATACAGTGAAGGAAATTTACCATGGCAGCATTTTTCCTTCCAAGAAATACACTCTTTTGTCAAGATAACACCGTTGTAAAAAGAAAAGCGATCTATACCAATCTCACATTCCCAATAGTGTCAGTATAATTGTTCAAATGTCGCACACTATTTTCCCATAATTGTCTAAACAGCTGTAGAGAATTTTTTTTCCCCCTAAGTTATTTAAAACAAGTTTTCGGTTTAGGGTTCTTTCAAAAAAAAATTAGTTTCTTCCTACTCTTTAATTCTCAAATTTGTTATAAAGGTCTTTGTGTCTGATGGCGTTATTATTATTTTGTATTCTCACCTTTTCCCTACCTCCTCTCTTTGAATTTATTTCAGATTTGAATTTATCTCTTTCTTCGAGGGTTATTATAGCTCTGCTGTTCTGTGCTCAGAGAAAGACCTTACATCAGTAGTCACTGTTTCTCTAAAGATACCTCTGTGGCCATCATGTTAAAGGCAGATTTCCTCCAGCAAGACTTACCTTCGGTAGTTTCTTAAATATTGAAAGGCCGCAACAGCAGTAGAGAATACCGCGACGAAAGGAGATTACAGACACTCTTGGCAGAGTTAGTACTAGCAAGCTCTTTTGAAAGAAAGATGGTACCTAAAATAACTGTACCTCCTGAATAAATCATAGAAATGAGCTGTAAATAACACGAAGAAAAACACAGTATTACCAGGGCAATGCATTCAGAAATCATGAGTCCACCCAGAATTTATCTTAATCTGGAAGTTTTGTGCAATATAGTAAGTATGTGTGTAAACTATGGGTATATATAGATATTTATGTGCGTGTGAGAGACAGAGTATCTTTAGTTTATGTAAATTTTAATTTGCCTTCTGCTGATGAGGAAAAGAGGTAGGCTTGAACCATGCTAGCAAGTATTTTTAAATAAAAGCTAATTTTTATATCCTTATGGCTCTAAGGGTCTAGTGTTAGCACAACTATAGTTATGGTTGGCAATACTATCACTGTTACATGAATGGGGAGGTTATTTGATGAGAGTTTATTTGAATGTTCTGTCGTGAAGCGTGCACTGTGTATCATTATTATAAATTTTTTTGTGCAGGGGCAACACTTCACCAATTTATGAACTTTTTTCTGTAAGTTGAATTCATATACCTCTGCACCAGTGGTACGCTGAAATACCAATTTAAGTTTCCTGCAAGGGGAAGGTTTTCTACATCTTGGAGCAATTCCTGCTCAGGGAAGGTGGCTTTTGGAGTTGGAGAAAGACTAGAATTCTTTTGAGCCAGAGGCTACGTAAGTACTCGTGGTTGTAGAGTGTACATCGTGGAGATGTAGTTGTGGACATATTTTTTAGCCATCTTGTCACGTTCTTCCAGCATCTCACATGTTGTTCTCTGCAGTGGATAAGCCATGGGCTGTTTACAGAAAATCTGGGCTGTCTTTCTGTTGCTGTGACTTTCGCGTGCCATCCTGACTCTGGCAAGCTGTGTCATGGGCATAGACGGGCATCGACTCATCGTGAGCAAAGAAGGAGCTGGCTGTGTATCCCCAGTGGGACATGCATGGCACAGTTTCCCTGTCCTTTTTGGGGGGCACCTGCCCTTAATTCATACAGTTGGTATAGAAGCTTTGTTCCTTTAATATAAGCTCGTGGTAAGTTGTGCTTCCCCCTGCTGCAGTGGTTTATAGCTACAGCTGTGCATACTACTGTCCAATGGTGAGATGTATACTGGCAACGTATCCCGCATGGAAAGCTAATTCTGCAGCCATAGTGTTAGGTTCTGCTTAGATCTCTTAAATTTACAGGACAATGTAGAAATTAAGCTTCATTTTATGAGCTCATTGGGAAATACAACAGGCAAAAAAGGGCTCAATTGCCTTTGCCCAGACTGGTCTCTCACGTGGATTGACTTACCTTATGAATTGAGTGATGAGTTTCATAGCTTACAACTTTAATTCACAGAATCATGGAATCACTTAAGTTGGAAAAGAACTTTAAGATCATCCATTCCAACCATAAATCCAACACTGCCGAAATCACCCCTAACACACGGCCCTCAGCACCACATCTACCCAGCTTTTAAATACTTTCAGGGACGGTGATTCCAGCACTGCCCTGGGCAGCCTGTTCCAATGCTTAATAACCCTTTTGGTGAAGAAGTTTTTCCTCATATCCATCCTAAACCTCCCCTGGTGAAGCTTGAGATCATTTCTTCTTGTCTGATCACTTGTAACTTAGGGGAAGAGACGAACACCTATCTCGCTACACCCTCCTTTCAGGCAGTTGTAGGGAGCAAGAAGGTCTCCCCTCAGCCTCCTCTTCTCCAGGCTGAACACCCCCAGTTCCCTCAGCTGCTCCTCACCAGACTTGTGCTCCAGACCCCTCACCAGCTCCGTTGCCCTTCTCTGGACACGCTCCAGCACCTCATGCACCTATGAGCAAAATTAATTACACAGCTGGTGGTGAGAGTGCTCATCCTTCCTCCTCTGTTGTGATGCAGGTGTTCCTTTTTTCACACTGGGAAGCAGGAATGCCACAGCAGTCCAGCTGCTGTTGGATCCATTTCAAAAGTTTTTTGGGTAAGCTGATGTTTTTACACTTTCCAGCTTGGAAGTTTGGTTTATACCATTCCCATGAGTTAGCAGATTCTGAGAACTGCCAGACAATCAATACGCAAAGATGGACTGTTTGGTGGAGGAGGAATTGGTTGGATGGTTGCATCCAGAGGGTAGTGGTCAATGGCTCAGTGTCCAAATGGAGATTGGTGACAAGTGGTGTTTCTCAGGGGTCTGCTTAATATGTTCATCAGTGACGTAGACAGTGGGATTAGGTACATTCTTCTTGTCAGAAGTTTGCAGACAACACGAAGCTGAGTGGTGCAGTTGACGTGCCTGAGGGATGGGATGCCATCCAGAGGGACCTGTGCAGGCTCAAGAAGTGGGCCCATGAGAAACTCGTGAGGTTCAACAAGGCCAAGTGCAGGGCCTTGCACCTGGATCGGGCCAATCCTTGGTGTCAATACAGGCTGGGGGATGAAGGGATGGAGAACAGCCCTGCCCAGAAGGAAGTGACGATACTAGTGGATGAAAAACTGGACATGATCCGGCAATGTGCGCTCATAGCCCCAAAAGCCAACCACATCCTGGGCTGCATCCTCAGCAGCGTGGCCAGCAGGGCGAGGGAGGGGATTATGTCCTTCTACTCCATTCTCTTGAGAACCCACCAGCTCTGAGGCTCTCGGCACAGGAAGGACATGGACCTGTTGGAGCAGGTCCAGAGGAGGCCACAAAGATGATGCGAGGGCTGGAGCACTTTTCCTGTGAGGACGGGTTGGGGGTGTTCAGCCTAGAGGAGAGCAGCGTACATCAGGCCTTAGCATGAGCTGGGTTAGCCAAAATCTGAGCAGAATTTGAGCAAATAGTCACTCGGTTCTAGTTTCTTTTTTACTGATGTCAATGAAACAAAGAAATCTAGTATCTTCAACTCTGAATTTAGACATGTAGTGTCATTTCAGACACCTGGAATACCAAAGAATCCACACAGGGGTGGGAGAAGTGATGCCAATTCATGGGAAATTAACACATTTCTGTGATTGTCATCGTAAGATGGTTTTACAGTAGAGTTGTAGTTAGTTTTTAGCTTTAATTCTTTCTGAAACAGTGCTTTTAATTTTCCTTTGCCTTCAATTTCTCTGGCTAAACACTTAAGCATGGCTAAACTGACTAAATACCTTTAAGCACACAGTTAGTACTGCAGGAAAATGACATATGTTAAAGAAACACTTTTAGATGTTGTTGCTAACAATAGGAATCACAAACACACTAAAGTGAGAATTCAATATGTGAATTTGTTATTGCTCGATCCCCCCCACCCCAAATCCCTTTGGCTGCTTTTGAGTACCTGAACTTGACTCCAATGTCTTAGATAATGTGCCCTATACTTAGACACATCCCTGTAAAGTTTATACGCTCCTATGGCATATATCATAAAAACCAGAGATATAGCTGTTTTATTAACCTAAATTTCTTTAAGACTTTCTTTAAAACAATGATCCTATTTTTTTATTTGATAGTTTTATTTCCTTGCTAGTAAAAATATTTTTTTCAAAATGTTAGTGTATTGCATCTTCTCAGTCAGTCTGTTATGCAGTATAAAGTATTTTTTCTACTGACATGGAACTTGATTGTATTTTTAATCTCATAAGGTTGCGTTAGTTAAGTCAAAATAGCGCACACTTGGACCAAAATAAAGAATGAGGACTTAAATAAAAAGCTCTTTATGATCCACAGCACAGTTGAGGTGGTGGCATAAAAGCACAGTTATGATTCTCATAATATCTGAAAAGTTTAACAAACGTTAGAGCTACTGGAGGAATGTAGATTAATGTAAAAGCAAAACGTATATGTATATGTGAGTATATATGTATGTATATAGAAAAGAATTGATAGAATCATTGCGATTAAATGAAATGGTGAATAAATATTTGAATTTTTAAATGCTATATCTGTAAAAGTGTAAAGAGGTGTGGATGACAATTATGTTTGTGTAAGGTCTTTTTATTTTACAGTTATCCAANATTTCAAAAGTTTTTTGGGTAAGCTGATGTTTTTACACTTTCCAGCTTGGAAGTTTGGTTTATACCATTCCCATGAGTTAGCAGATTCTGAGAACTGCCAGACAATCAATACGCAAAGATGGACTGTTTGGTGGAGGAGGAATTGGTTGGATGGTTGCATCCAGAGGGTAGTGGTCAATGGCTCAGTGTCCAAATGGAGATTGGTGACAAGTGGTGTTTCTCAGGGGTCTGCTTAATATGTTCATCAGTGACGTAGACAGTGGGATTAGGTACATTCTTCTTGTCAGAAGTTTGCAGACAACACGAAGCTGAGTGGTGCAGTTGACGTGCCTGAGGGATGGGATGCCATCCAGAGGGACCTGTGCAGGCTCAAGAAGTGGGCCCATGAGAAACTCGTGAGGTTCAACAAGGCCAAGTGCAGGGCCTTGCACCTGGATCGGGCCAATCCTTGGTGTCAATACAGGCTGGGGGATGAAGGGATGGAGAACAGCCCTGCCCAGAAGGAAGTGACGATACTAGTGGATGAAAAACTGGACATGATCCGGCAATGTGCGCTCATAGCCCCAAAAGCCAACCACATCCTGGGCTGCATCCTCAGCAGCGTGGCCAGCAGGGCGAGGGAGGGGATTATGTCCTTCTACTCCATTCTCTTGAGAACCCACCAGCTCTGAGGCTCTCGGCACAGGAAGGACATGGACCTGTTGGAGCAGGTCCAGAGGAGGCCACAAAGATGATGCGAGGGCTGGAGCACTTTTCCTGTGAGGACGGGTTGGGGGTGTTCAGCCTAGAGGAGAGCAGCGTACATCAGGCCTTAGCATGAGCTGGGTTAGCCAAAATCTGAGCAGAATTTGAGCAAATAGTCACTCGGTTCTAGTTTCTTTTTTACTGATGTCAATGAAACAAAGAAATCTAGTATCTTCAACTCTGAATTTAGACATGTAGTGTCATTTCAGACACCTGGAATACCAAAGAATCCACACAGGGGTGGGAGAAGTGATGCCAATTCATGGGAAATTAACACATTTCTGTGATTGTCATCGTAAGATGGTTTTACAGTAGAGTTGTAGTTAGTTTTTAGCTTTAATTCTTTCTGAAACAGTGCTTTTAATTTTCCTTTGCCTTCAATTTCTCTGGCTAAACACTTAAGCATGGCTAAACTGACTAAATACCTTTAAGCACACAGTTAGTACTGCAGGAAAATGACATATGTTAAAGAAACACTTTTAGATGTTGTTGCTAACAATAGGAATCACAAACACACTAAAGTGAGAATTCAATATGTGAATTTGTTATTGCTCGATCCCCCCCACCCCAAATCCCTTTGGCTGCTTTTGAGTACCTGAACTTGACTCCAATGTCTTAGATAATGTGCCCTATACTTAGACACATCCCTGTAAAGTTTATACGCTCCTATGGCATATATCATAAAAACCAGAGATATAGCTGTTTTATTAACCTAAATTTCTTTAAGACTTTCTTTAAAACAATGATCCTATTTTTTTATTTGATAGTTTTATTTCCTTGCTAGTAAAAATATTTTTTTCAAAATGTTAGTGTATTGCATCTTCTCAGTCAGTCTGTTATGCAGTATAAAGTATTTTTTCTACTGACATGGAACTTGATTGTATTTTTAATCTCATAAGGTTGCGTTAGTTAAGTCAAAATAGCGCACACTTGGACCAAAATAAAGAATGAGGACTTAAATAAAAAGCTCTTTATGATCCACAGCACAGTTGAGGTGGTGGCATAAAAGCACAGTTATGATTCTCATAATATCTGAAAAGTTTAACAAACGTTAGAGCTACTGGAGGAATGTAGATTAATGTAAAAGCAAAACGTATATGTATATGTGAGTATATATGTATGTATATAGAAAAGAATTGATAGAATCATTGCGATTAAATGAAATGGTGAATAAATATTTGAATTTTTAAATGCTATATCTGTAAAAGTGTAAAGAGGTGTGGATGACAATTATGTTTGTGTAAGGTCTTTTTATTTTACAGTTATCCAAATGGTATTATTCTATATCTTTTTAAACATTCTTTGTTCTCGGTGTTAGCTGATGATGTTCTTGCACTATAGTCGGAGGATAATGATTTAAGGAAGTCCATTCAGAGTTCACGGACTGATTTGTCAGAGAATTGTGGCTTATGTGCCGCTCTATTAGAGCGCTTGTGGAGTGCTTAGCTAAACAAATCATAAGTGTTTGAAATAAAACTCCTTTCCAGTGTGACTACTATTATGTAAGATCTTAGTGTGATCATAGCTAAGAGAAAAGCAAGAAAATTTGTTTTAACAATAATTAAAGGAAAAGGCAGATTTATATTTTCTATTACTTATTCACTAGAACGCAGTTATGCGAGATTAATTTTGGTCTGTAAGCTCGTGTATAATTAACGCTCTTGTCATTTGTTAGTGGTGGTAATAAGGATATGTTAAATTTACGTGGAGTCCTCGTACAGTAATATTTTGATGTAAAACCCTACCCTAATTTTCTTTGTGAAACATGCAGGTAGTCCTTTCCAAGTCATAAGCATTAAAAATCCTTCGAAGAAGAAATGCCAAATATTTTTCATTTGTGGGAAAATTGCTAAGTCAGACCAGGAAATATAGATAGATACAGATATTTTATACCTTTCCCACTAATAGATATGATATATGTTTTGCTTTTGAGTAAGGATCTGGGGTTTTTTTTCAATGCCATGTTATTTTTTAGCAATGCAACATGCATGCAAAACCCACCCAGTGCCTCCTTATTGGTTGGACTAAACATTTAGCCTGTGGTGGCCTTAATAGTTCAGTCCCTCAGGATCAGCCCATCAAGGATGAAGGGTCTCAGGAAACGGGACTCTGAAATAAATCCAATAGGTGGAACTTAAGATAGAATGTTTCATCTTCATTTTAGAACCTGAGTGGATCAGTGCCCTTAACTACTGTTACCAGTGTGAAAAATCAAAATGCTCTTCTCACTCAAGGCCAAGTTTCCTCCATTCTTACTTTCTTCCACAAAAACAACTTTGACATTAAAGTTATAATTTATAAAAACAGAATCTAGAAAGAGCACTGATAGCTACACAATACAGTTGAGAAGCAATGGAGGGGTAACATTGTAATTCATGAGCTGAGGTAAGAAAATCTGTTTTTCTCCTCTTTCCCCTGAGGAAATCCACGTTTCTAGGCCATTTATCTGTTGAGACTGCAAGAGCTATGCAAGAGGCAGATCTGTCTCCATTCCAAAAGTTAGAAAAGCTTTTCCTTTAGGCTTTGCAAGAGACCACTCCCCCTACAAATTTTTGAAAATTCTTCTTGTATGATTAATGTTGACGTTTTTAGCAGTACTCACACTGCTACTTTTAATGATCATTGTGAAGAAAATCAGTATTTATTAACGCTTGCCATTATGTGATATGTTAGATACTTTCTACTCTTAAAATATTGCAAGAGGTTGCTGGAGTTATTAAAGGACAGCCATGGTTATACAGTTCTCAAAGATTTCTAAAGACATTAATTCCTTACATGGGCAATATCGTACAGTTGGGTAACATGACATAAAGCTTTGTTAACGTTAACATAATGTGAAATAGTTTTTGCAAGGTTTACAAATCTTATTCTGGCAGTTAGAATGTGTTGCCCTCTTATCAAAGTTGTCTTCAGAAATATTACTATCCTCTGTATAAATAGCTTTATGTAAAAAGAAGATTATCTAGGCTGGGAAATTGCTAGAATTAAACTCAGAAATACACTTATTTCAACTCCCCTGTGCATGTGCATTAGGACAGTTTTTAAATGCAATCTCCCCTTTTTCTTTTTTTAAATGGGTATACATCTTTGTTCATCTATAAAATTACAATGTTTACGTTGGGAAAAAGTATTCATTATTCAGTTTTTGCTCTCTTTTATTGCTTACTCTGTGTCAACATGTCGTATTTATTGCACATTAGGTAAAGACTGCTCTGAATACAAAATGGTTAATTCCTTAATAGGATAAGTGTGGCAGTCGTCATGCAAGTGCTGGAGTACTGCATGAACATTAATAACTGTAATAAACATAAACATTAATAAACACATTACTTTTGAGGCTAAGGGATAGTCTATTTTACAAATAAAGAACAGAGAAACAGGAAAATGAAATGCAAAATCATTCTCCAAATTTAGTTAATGAGCTTGAACTCTACAGAATTTGCTTTTTTACATTACTTAGCTTTATATACAGTTTCATTTGTTCATAGCTTCTGTCGATCCTAGTTACTTTCCTGTTTCATGGAGGTTTATGAAGAACCAAAATCCCAAGTATCAAGTGCACTGTGTGTGCCCTGAAGACAGGAAGTAATAAAAGAAATAATAGTATATATTAAATCTTTGCCAGTACAGACTGTAGCGACGATGAGATGACTGTCGAGCTCTCTGGTAATCGTGTTCCCAGTCATTGGCAGCTATTGATAAAGCTCATAACATCTCAATGGTCATTCATTTGTTCAGGTACCTAATGCTGTGAAAGAGTTGAAATGTGTTTTCTAAAAGATCTGGAAATGCTCATGAGCGTGGAGGGACCAGGACTTTATTATATTCGTCTTCTCTTCCTCAATATTGTTTGTGTCTGGCACGTGATTCGGGCTCTGGTATCACATGTAGGATAATCCAGTTCTCAAAAGTCAGTAGTTCAGTGTTAATACTTGAGGACCCTCTCAAAATTGAATACAGTCGACAGTTATGACTGCGTGTGGTGGAGTTTCTGTTTTCTCCTGGAAAACACAGAAATTTGCTCAGAAGTCTTGGGATAATCTGAGCAGCTCCAGTTTAATCTTGCCAGTCTTTTGAAACTGTCACAAACTGTCTTGGAAACTATCTTAGAATTCTCGTTTTGAGCAGGGTGATAAAAATTATTTTTTCCTATACCCCATGTTGCATTGTATCTACTGGAAAGGGATCACTAGACTTCAGCTTTTATTAAGCTTGAAACTTATCTGTAGATTAAATTTTGAACTAAGAATATGACTTGAATTAAAAATATTGAACTACGTTTTCATTCTTTGCTTAGAAATGAAACATTCTGTTTTAGGTACGAATGGGAGATTGTATAAAAAATATGATGATTGCTGGGTTTTGCATTGCCATGTAGGTGACTTCATCACTATATCCCTTTACTCGCTTTAATCAGAATACAGCATTTAATGAATTTTCTTATGCTTGTTTATTTAAATATATATATAAATACTGAGTATAAAATGCCAGTAGAATACTACTGTACATAATTATCTACCACAGGCAAAGAATAGTATTTACCTATCCTGAAATTGAAAACTAAAAATAATTTAAAAAAATATTCATGTGCCGTGTCTACTTAGCATAGATATTATGTATTTTTCAGTCATTAGAGAACCACTGGGACATTTAAACTTAATTTTCTTTCCTTCATTGATACAGCTTTTGATACAATTTTTAAAACATGTTTAAAAAAATATCACAGGATCTTCAATCTTTTTATTTTTATTGTGTGCTTTATCCCAGCTCAAGCTATCTTTTTGTTTGACTCATGTAGAGTAGTTATTTCAGATCGGTTCTGTTCTACTCTTAACCATTTCTAGTGCTATGAGGAAAAGTCAGGTGACAACTAGAAGATCAGAAAACTGCTTAATGGTAGTTAATTTTTTTAATGCTTCTTGTGTTGTACAAATTCCCTAACAGCTGCATTGTTCTGAAAGGGTGTATTAATGCCAGCATTTGTAAAGTATAGGTGTTAAAGTGAAAAGAATCATATTGCGTTTGTGGTAACTCAAATTCAATCCGGACACCTGCAAGATGTTAAGTGGGAGGAACCAAAGTAGAATTTTTTATATCTCTCTATATATACTATATATAGTATCAATTTTCATGCTACTGCATTAGGCAAACAAAGCAAAAATGTGTGTGTGGTCTTGAAATCTGACAGTTTGAAATATGAAGCCCATTCCTATAGGAAGCAGGAAATCTTTAGAACTGAATTGAATTCACGTTTCCAAACAGGAGGATTATTACGGATACTTGCTATAAGCCTATAGTTTATGGTGAATTAAAATTGTTATTTTAGTTATGAAAAAAAAAAGAAGATTGTAATGTGTCCAAAATCATTACTAGTGTTCTTATTTGTGTGTCACAAATATATTTTTAAATAGCTTACTTAGCCAAATGTGCCAACTTCCCATTTAGGTTCATTTTTGCGTTAATGGTTTCTTGAAAAGCTGCAGTATCAAGACATATTGTGCATTAATCATGTAAGGCATTTATAGTGCCGTATTTATCATTTGCTGTGTAACATAATGCAAACCATTACAAAACTCTGATGGATAATTTATAGATAATGTTTTGGTCTTTGTGGCATAAAGAGGTTATTACAACAAAAAAAGAAAATACTAAAATTGAAGCTGTTTTAGCAACTGTAGTTCAGCTTCTTTCTGTGGTTCTGGCTAGGGAGCATCTATTGCTGTAGGAAATTCTCTACTTGGTGAAGAACGTGGGGAGATGTACTGAAAGTCTAGTGACCACCAGTCTGAGGTCAGCTCAGCAACCGAGCCTGTGTCTGAGCATTTCGCTGCTGAAGAAAACAGACGAGCTTGAATAACATTAAAGATAACCTGTCAGAAGCAACACCTCGGCTGCGGAGGTGTGAAATATTAGCAAGGGGCAGAAATAAACATGGATGTTCACATCGTTTTTTTCCACCATTTATCTTTTAGCTCCTCGAGGAAATGCAAGGTTTCAGGTTTCATGTAAGTCACACTTTACAATACCCTTTCTTGAACAAAAAATAATTTTCAAACACCCCTTTTTAAGATGCTTCTATCATAGAATCAGAATGATTCAGATTCTGTTAATTATTTTACAAGGGTAATACTATTTCCAGGTCATGTGTGAAGTTTAGAGGCATTGCAGTGAAAATTACCAAGGTTCTATTCACTTTGGAAGTTCATCTTTAGAGGATTAAGACATTATTTTTTCAGTTATTTGTATTTTTATAGCACTTTATATACAAAGCACTGAGAAAATCTAAACTCACAACCCAAAAATCTTTTTGGTGCACCTCCTCAGGTTCTACTCCCTTTCTCCTCAGTGCCTGTTCTTTCCATCTACCTCTGCTCTTATGGGCTTTGTACTCTGCTGGTCCTTTCAGAGGTCGTTCAAGTCCCATGATTCTAGCAAAACTTCATCATCCGCAACCCCAATGCCCTGGCAAATTTTTGCCTTTCCTTATCCCTTCTCTAACGTGCTGCTTTGTTACCAGAACGTACAGAATTTGGTGGTTTGGGTTTTAATCCTTGGGTCCAGTGCCATTTTAAGTCACAAGAAGAAATGTCAGACTAGATCATCCTCTGTGCATGTAGGAAGTAGCACACTTAGCTCCTTCTTTAAGAAAGACTCCGTATTTCATCCACAGGGGAATATGTAGAGAGTTTAACTCTCTTCATTATGGACAAAATCATTGAAGAATATCAGGCTTCACCTGCCAACTAGCACATATCACAATGTTAGGTGTTGGAAGGGACCTCTGGAGATCATCTGGTCCAGCCTTGTGCCAGAGCAGGTCCACCTACAGCAGGTTGCACAGGGTGGAGTCCAGGCAGGTTTGGAATGTCTCCAGGGGCGGAGACTCCACCACCTCTCTGGGCAGCCTGTTCCATATGTAAACCATGAGGTTGTATCCACGTGGGGGTCAGTCTCTTCTCCCAAGTAACAAGCGATAGGACGAGAGGAGACAGCCTCAAGTTGCACCAGGGGAGGTTTAGATTGGATATTAGGAAAAAATTCTTCACCCGAAGGGTTGTCAAGCACTGGAACAGGCTGCCCAGGGAAGTGGTGGAATCCCTATCCCTGGAGGTATTTAAAACGTGTAGACATGGTGCTGAGGGACATGGGTTAGTGGTGGGTTTGGCGGTGTCAGGTTACTGGTTGGACTTGATGCTTTTCGATGGTGCAACAAATGCATACTCCAAAGCTCTAGGGCTTCTCAGATGAACAGCTTTCTTTTTTTCTTTTTTTTTTTTTTCTCCTCTGAATACTGGAGAATAACATTTTTTTCCCTTTCATGAACTGAGCTTTGTGAATAATGCCAGCCTTTTCTAATCTCTTTCAGAAAAGCTGGAAACCAACAAAGTCCTAAGCAGTTGAAGACAGAGCTTTACAATGTAGAATGGTGACTTCCTAAAGCACACAAATTTTCAGATATGGGTATACGATGCAATTAGATTCAAATGTGCTCAGTCACCATTCACCGTCTCGGTTCCTGTGAGAAATGTGCTTTTTCTTTGCCCACCCTAAACGCAAACTGAACCTAGCCTGCTTCATTCTTTCTTCCTTAAAACAGATTTTTCCTATATTTTCCACTGATCATTTTTTCAGCTCCCAATCTGTGGTGACGTTGACCGCTGGGATATTTAGTGGGTTGTGTGGCTTATATGGTCTCCATAAAATTAGTCAGTCACAAAACCAGTTTATCAGTTTTCAGGAGGTGGTATAGTCATCCACAAGGCTGGAGGTGGACAGAGCACCCGAGTCTGGCAAGGGATAATCTACTCATAAACCTCCTACAGATCAATTTAATTTGCTAGGCACCAACTGGATTAGAGACAAAACACAGTTAAAAGTGTCTGCCTTTGTCAGAGTGGTTAATCTACTGATTTACGTGACAGACAAAAGCATTGAAATTCATCAGAACGTCAGAATCAAACTGCCCTTGCTCCAGTCTTTACAACCATACAATGGGCTGATTTTCTGGAGTGTCTGTGATAAGTAAAGTATAATTATAAAAATGGATATAGATATAATGTATGACACAGATAACACGGTAGTTATCATGAGTAAAAGCACTGGACACTTTTGGTCATCCACCAAAAGCAAATACGTGTGTCAACTTGGGCGTATTTACCAGAGTGGCATTTTTGGTCTCAAGTGTATCTAGGCAGAGCCAGCTTTGAAGCTCTAATCTGCTGATTACATAATTATGAAATATTACTTACCTATTCAAACTTTATCACCTTCTTTACTTTAGAAGTAATTTTCCCAGAAGTTAGGCTAGTTGTCATAAAGAATTTAATTACTAAAAATGAAAGCATTTCTATACAATATTTAATATGCACAAGACCAGTTTCTCAGCATATTTATCTCTGTAATCAAACTAGCATTCAACGTTCTACTCATTTTGTTTTCTTAAAAAGTTTGAATATAACAGTAAATTTTGTAATCTCAATGAGCTATATCATAATTACGCTCTGCAGCTCACCTTTAAATTAAGGGCATCATGTTTGTTCTAAATTAAGAATGGGGAAAAAAAATAGTTTTAGTTTTGTTTTAAGAGATTTTCCTTTGCTGAGATTTTAATTTCAGAGATTCTTACCTCAGTATGGATGCTGTTATTACCGAAGTTGCTGTTAGGGCAGCTTTTTGCTCATCTATTTACGTTTCAAAAATCAAACCTATTCACGGGACTCTGTATGTCACGATAAATGTAAAAGCGAGTTTCTGGTACCCGTGGATTGTACAACCCTAGGCAGAGAGGAAGTTAAATAGAGCCAGCAGGACATCATTTACCCAACATTTTTTCAAATTTCATAGTTGTGTAACTCAGTTGATAAAAGCTGAGTTACATCCATGGCTGGAGTGTATAAGTTAAGGTATTGCATACAAGTACCCAGAGGTGTGGAATCAGATAGGAGCTCTGCAGCCAGTGATACGCTGGTGCTCCTTTTAGGAATTCAGCACTAAATCGGTAATTTCCAAGTTCAGAATCAACAGTTACTACTGAGCACTCCAAAATCTGACTGAGTATTTTTTGTATATCCGAAGCCATTATTTATTTCCATGTTCTGACAGAAAAATTGTTCTGTTCCCTTTCTCTCATTGTCAAGCTGTAAAATTACATTTACACAGCAACATCTAAATTATACTGGTTTTTCTCATATTGCATCAACAGTAGCTAAAAACACTAGCATCATATGATTAAGAACAAGAGAAGAGATAAGACAGAGGATGATGAGTTATGAAAAAAAGAGTTCTGTTTCATGGATTCAGTTTAGGCTTCTAGGAGTTTAAAGGCATCCCTTTGTCATTAGTGCATAGACTTAAACTTTCTCTTACTCTGGATGAGCTGGCTGGCTGTCTCAGATACCTAGGCTCAGCTTTGGTTGAAACTTCTGTAACTCTGTAATTTCTGTATAGATTTTTTTTTTTTTCTGAATAAGGTCTGAGGTGCCTGAGCAAAACTTGGTTTGAGTTTTACTTCTTCACACTGAAATCAGAACATATTTCACAGAATCACAGAATGTTAGAGGTTGGAAGGGACCTCTGGAGACCATTTGGTCCAACCCCCCTGCCAGAGCAGGTCCACCTACATTTATTGTCACAGTATGCACGCACCTAAGGTGTACTCAAAGAGTGTACGTCAGTCACACACCTCCAGTTTCGCTCACCATCTGCATCTCCTGTGTTGTGGTTTCTGCCTGTAACCTTCTTGTGTTACCTAAACTGTATGATATGGGCGTTGGTTGATGAGAAGCTCCACAGGAGCCGGCAACGTGTGCTCACAGCCCAGAAAGCCACCCATATCCTAGGCTTCATCCCAGCAGTGTGGCCAGCAGGGCGAGGGAGGGGATTCTGCCCCTCTGCTCTGCTCGGGGGAGACCCACCTGCAGTGCTGCCTCCAGCTCTGGAGCCCCAACAGGAGAAAGACATGGACCTGTTGGAGAAGGTCCAGAGGGGGCCACAAAGGTGATGCGAGGGCTGGAGCACTTTTCCTGTGAGGACGGGCTGGGAGAGTTGGGGTTGTTCAGCCTGGAGAAAAGAAGGCTCTGGGGAGACCTTAGTGACCCTTCCAGTACCTAAAGAGGCTCCAGGAAAGCCGGGGAGGGACTCTGGATCAGGGACTGTAGAGATAGGACGTGGGGTAATAGTTTTATACTGAAAGAGGGGAGATTTAGTTTAGGTGTTAGGAAGAAATTCTTGACTGTGAGGGTGGTGAGACCATGGCCAGGGTTGCCCAGGGAAGCTGTAGCTGCCCCAACCCTGGAGGTTCAAGGCCAGGTTGGACGGGGCTCAGAGTAACCTGGTCTAGCAGGAGGTGTTCCTGCCCAGGGCAGGGAGTGTAGAACTAGATGCTCTTTAAGGTCCCTTCCAACCCTAACTGTTGTCTGATTCTATTTTTCTCAAAAGCCACCATACCTTTAGCAACAGTGGGCAGCATCGAAATCACACAGAAAGTCCGAGCAGCTTGACACCTCACTAAAGGGAAACACTTCCATATAGGTTCCTTTTCAAGGTAGTACGTAAGTGGCCACAATTTCCGCTATAGCCTGTGGCCAGGCACAAATAATGAGCTCCAGGTTGCAGTACACCCGAGTCTGGGGCCAGTGGCTGCAGACCACTGAGGTGCTTTGGAGAATCTTATGCTCTGCCTTCCTGAAATTGTCATCTATTTGTTCATAAGTGAATGCCTTCAAGAACATCTTGTAACCAGATGTCTGTTTGGCATTTGCTATGAAAATAGTATAGTTACAGATTATCTAGTCTGTCAAACTGCTTCTGGCTGTTTTGAATATATTTATCATTTATTTATGTAGAATTCTCATTTTCTTTCTTTTGTCTTGAATCATTACGTGAAAGCAAATTTCTTAATGTTGAAACCAGCACAGACACATCCATCCATCCATACACAGAGACATACATATATATGAAAACGAAAAGTGGTTGCAATTAAACTGATGAACCAATAAAAGGAATTCTAAAGTTCTAGTGTTGTGGTATAGAACAAGATTTCATTTCAGAATTAGTGGGTGTATATTTGTGACATAATGCTGTGAAATTATTGCTGTTTTTAAGACTATTCAATGGGGAAGATAACATGGACTTTATACAGCTTCATTAACTTAAAATAATTTTAGATATTAATCTAATTCTGAACGATGAGCATAGCTACCTTGAATATATATGCACGTAGATTTATACTGCTAGCTTATTTTAGTATGCTTGTGCTAGTACAAAGGGTTGGGGAGTTTTTACTTTTGGATGTAACACAGAAAGGTAACAACTTCCCTTTAAAACTGCTTTAATTATTTATGGAATCAGTTAAGATGATACGCTACCTAAATTAAGCTGTTTGATAATATATAAAAGAAAATAAATACAAATAAAATTAAGTATTTTATTGTCTTTCTAAGAAAATAAATGAAAAGTACTGAATAATTTAAGTCATGAAACTGAAAACGGAACACAGAGAATTTCTGAACAAGTATTGTCTCCGTTACATAGCTCCTCATTGTTCAAATCCCTGATTTATCCACTCTCTATCTTTTCTGAATTTCACGTACTAAGCACGGTTACACCCGTTGTTTATGTTCCGTGTGCGGTGGATTAATATAGCACTACCCTAGCTGGGAGCTATGAATTCTGTCAGACCACAGCTTTGGTCTTGAATGATGTATGTAATTATTTCTTTTTCTGGTATGAATTGAGGTCTTCAAGAGATCTGGGCTCATGCTTATGGATACATGGTGATCCCACAATAGAAGTTATGTTCTGTTTTCACAGAAGTCGCATTTTGCCATCAAAGGGCATAATTTTGTAATACTAATTCACCTTTGAAAAATCTGTTGGCATGTCTTCGTCATCGAGTTCCAGCTTGCACTATTTCACTTTTCTGAAACTTTTTGCAGAACTTAGGTATAGACATTTGTCAGAAAGTATTTGTATGTGAAAACAATATATACTATATCTGGACCAACATAATGATTCTTTTTTTATACTTCAGAAATCCATTTTATATCCACACCAAGCTTTTTGGGAAGAAATTCCACAGGAGTTCAAAACACCTTTCAGTGTGGAATGTATATCACAAAGCCTGATAAGAATATTTAGGGAATGAATTAGTTAGCCAGCTGTACTGAACATACTCCAGTTTCAAACTAGTAGCACTGAATAACTTAAATCTCTGAATGTCTTTATCTTTGTGAAGAAAGCCATTGTCAGACAACTTACTTAACAAGAATATAAACAAAATCTGATGTATATCTGAATACTTTAGCATCAGTTAATGATTCGGTTTTCTTGGTTTAGTGCACTCCCTGTAACTGGGTCTTTTCTGTGGTAATTGTAATAGTGGTTACTCTTCCTTTCAGAATCTGTGGTCATTCTATGAAATAATATAGTTATAGTGGTCTCAGCTAATGATTAATGAAAACTTGAACTTATCATTATAAAGAATCTTTTACACAAGAAGGAGTAGGTTAAATAAATTCTGAGCAAAAGGAGATAGTTTCTCGTGTTAGTGTCATTTCACACTCAAGACAACTGCTTGTATTTGGAATCAACCAAAAGGTATTACATTTTAACTCAACTTCAACAGGACCTCAAGTAACTTACAGTAATTAAGACTCCCAGAGTCATTTGCAATAAAATGCATCACCTGAGTATCAGTCAGTCTCTCCATAGGTCTCCTTTGTCACGTCAGTCTCTGATGTATCTAATAGTTTCTAGTCTGAGTGGTCCTCTACTTGGTCCTTGGTCCTCTTTTAAGTTCCTCTGATACTGTCTGGTTCCCTGCTTCTCCTGCGACCTGTTCTGTATGTACTTGAGATCTTTTCACCTTCTTTTGGCACGAAATTTTTAAATTTTTTTAAATTTTAAAATTTAAAGTTGCCTAGGCTACCCACTAGTCTGTTACTGCAGGTCTCCAGCACAGCCCACCCTTGGCAGCACCAGGTGTGAAGACAAGGATGTGAGTGTTGAAGGGTATGTGTGAATGGGGCATCCAAAACTCTCTGGGGGGGTGTGTTTGCCTGAAACTGGTGATGTTAAAGGGTAAAACAGGCCTCGATTTGTTTAAATAGTAACCAGGGAACTATGAAGAGATTTTTTGAAGTAAAGAAGGAGTCAGCTTTAAAAGAAATATATGTGAAGGAAGCCTGTAGCGTAGAATCATAGGATCATAAGTCATAGAATCATCTAGGATGGAAGGGACCTTTATGATCATTGGGTCCAACCATGAACCTCACACTGCCAAAAGCACCCCTAACCCATGTCCCTCAGCCCCACTTCTACCCGGCTTTTAAATACCTCCAGGGATGGGGATTCCACCACTCCCCTGGGCAGCCTGTTCCAATGCTTGACAACCCTTCAGTGAAAACATTTTTCCTCATATCCAATCTAAACCTCCCCTGGTGCAACTTGGGGTCGTTTCCTCTCATCCTATTGCTTGTTCCTTGGGAGAAGAGACTTATCCCCTCTCCCCACCCCCGGCTACAACCTCCTTTCAGGTAGTTGTAGAGAGTGATAAGTTCTGTGGGAAGACGCCTTGCAGTGGACACGGTGGCAGTTGAACAGCTTTTGACGTTGCTGGAAGCCTCCCATCACAACAGTACGAGACGCAACAGGTAGCGACTCACACCTCGGGGGTGGGTACGTGACCTCTGTGGTGGGCTTTCACGCTGACATACGGATTAGCAACCTGTAGGGAGAGGCACAGCTTCACACAAAGTTAGAGCACCTCTCCCCCTCGCCCAAGGTGTGTGTGAACAGGGTAACCTGCCCTCTCAGGGGAGAGGGTTGTGCTTCTAACCCAGCCTGCATCTGCCTTCCTGGGGCGCCATGGGTGCCCTTCCAACCCCATGGGAGTGGTTAGAGAAGGGTATTTAGAAATTAAGAGGTGTTTATCAACGTTTTTGTAAGTCTCCTGTATTGTACTTTATCTGTTGTATTGTTCATCACGGATGTAAAATTCACTGATGGCTAGGTAATTATTTCTCATAAGTAAATCAGAAAGCTGCTTTGAGCCTGATTTGTGCTATGTAAATTGATCAGTTTTTCTCTGCATGTTACCAATTTTTTTGCATCCCAATTACATCCTACCAGTAGCTGCAATACAATTTGCAGTTTACACGGGTCAAAGAAGCACACCTTACGTTTGAAACCAAGAGGTTTCAGTGTAATTACGGTCTTAGCAGTCTAGAGAATTCTCAGTCCAGTTACAACGATGCCAGCACTTATAGTACAAATTACCAGATTTTACAGCTTATTCCTGATAATGCCAATTAAAACTAACAGTTTTCCTGTATCTGCCCCTTTTCCTGTGTTGTGCTCAGCCTTCCGCTGCTCTTCTACATCTTGAGGTTGGTGGCTTGGGGAGGTGGAGGGAGGGAAGAGAGTTGATTATAGGGAGTCATTAGCATCCTATAACTTTAATTGTGATTGCTTCTGAGGATGTGAAAGTTTGCGTTTTCCTTCTGTTCAATCTTAGGTACGCTTGGGGTAATTTTAATATGTTTGCCAATGTAGCCTGCTTACTTGTTCTTTCTTCATTGGTTTGCTCTTCCCGGTTATATCCAGAGTCGCTGTATGTGGTATGTTTTAGCTAAAGTGGATACTTGTTTTTGGTCATCTTTGTTGTTAATAACACTGGCTTTGCCCAGCTCCCGAGGTTGCTCTCTTAGCATGAGCATACCTGACCCCTGAAGAGTTGCTCACAGCCTTTCGGGATCTGGTATATCATCCTGCTCTCATATTCTTGTATACCATTGTTTTTTTTTTTTTTTCCCCCCCAAACATAATTGATTATTCATTCAACACAGAATAACTGCTGCTTCTTACTCTTTGTGGAATGCAGATATCTTAGACTCGGCATTATAATGCAATTGTACTTGGTTGTAGATAATTGCTGCTACAGGTAAACAAGCTAAACCAAACCTCTAGGTGGGCAATGACAAGTCTAAAACCCTTGAAGCTTCTGTTATTCTCTTAATACAAAGCCTGTGGCCTGGTACAAGCGATGGCAACATCATATTTATTGGGTTACAAGGCTACATATTGCGGAGAAAGTGACCAGAGATCATTTTGTATGAATGTCTTAATTCATTTTTAAACTGTAAATTTACTGTGTTTTTTACTCTGGCAGAAGGATTATCCATGTAGCATTTGCTTAATTAATATTTCTTTTTTTTTTTTCTTCATGGTGTCTAAGAGGTTTCTGATAGTGATAGTATTAGCACTAACGGAGACATAGTCAGATAGCCTGTTTCTAAACATTCTTCTTCAACAATTAGTGCTCCCATTTTCAAATGTCTTGTCCTGTAGGTCGATACTGTCAAAGAGGGATCTGAATTTCACCGTTTGTATTTTTCAGCATTGATGAAATAATATTGATAGCATTTCCACAAAACTATTAGAGTGAAAAATAAAATTATGTTTTCTTGAAATAAAAAGTAAATCCATAAAAATGAAGTTGTGGTGTAGTCATGTCATTAACATATCCAACAAAAGACAGATGGTTATATAGGAGCTGCATAGTATTCTCTAAAAATGTTGGGTCTGGATAGTCAGAATAATAATTAATAGCTATCTGACTCTTCTGAGGATACAGAAGTAGAACTAAGTCAATATCAATCCATGTATGCAACTGTTCTTTGAGCATATTTGTACTAGATTAGAACCATCTGTTTTCTAAGTTTTTTTGTCTGTGTGTGGTACCCTGGCACTTTTCAAGATTTACATAGTTTATAGGATTTTATTTCCTTGTATTTTTTCTTGTCTGCTTTCCTTCACTTAGTCATAGACCATCAAACTACTTTATCATGCATGACCCTGCAATGTTAATTCAAATATAGCTATAATTTTTCAAATTCTTTTTCCAGCAGTTGCACTTGCCTTCATTAATAAATAAATAAATAAATATATCTATGAGCATCTTCAAATAGGTATTATAGTTTCAGGAAGCTTGGGCAGTGTCAAAGTCTTATGCAGGTCTTGTGTTCTTCACCTTACTGCCTCTTCCTATGCTCCTCTGTTGGAAACTTGTGGTTTACCTCAGCATGTGGTATCGGAAAATATTTTGGGTGATATTTAATGATAAATCTAGGGTGAAAGGTACATCAAAGTTGAACTTTTACCAGGTAGTTAGGAATGAAAAGTAAAATGTATAAAGGAAAGGAAGGAGTATGGATCACTGTGAGCTGTTAATAGCAATTTAGTGTCACGACAAAACAGTCACTTAACCAGCGTGTTTTTGAGAATGTTACGGTTGTGCTGAGCAGCACTCGAGGGCAGCTGATCTACACAACTAAACTGGAATTCAAGCCCACTGCAATAAACTACTTAAAAATATGTGAGAATCCTTTCTTCCCGAAACACATCTTCATAGAGAATTTTGGAATATTTGTTAATAAATATGTATTTTCTTGGCATTTTCTCAATCTGTTTGTCCGGTATGGGGTTTTTTCTGTTTGTTTTGTCTAGCATTAAAATAGATGGATGATAATATTACATATATGGTACATGCAAAACCAAAATATTAAACATAAAAATATAGTAGTATTTTGTTAGGCTCACTTTTGCAGATAATTCCATCTTCTATTCACTTCATTTTATATTCCTTGAAAGGGTAATTTTCTAGGGAGTCTCTGTCAAGCTTTTTCCCCAAGTCACTCAGAAAAATAAATCTATAAAAACGTGTGCCTCTCGATTTTCGCTGAAGACACTAGCAAAGAACGACATTATATTTCAAGCCTTCTGGTTTCTTTCAAGAAAATAACAGTTCAGATAAGCAGATTCGCAAGGGAAAAGAATTAAATAGTAATTCCTCAACTCATTCAGCAAGACCCATGTTATAGTTGAATCCTAAATCTTTCTGAGGGAAGATCTTTCACCATTTAGTGCCCTTTTTATTCCCTACTTAAGAACTGCTAAGCTAAAAATTGCTCCAAGTGCTAATAAAGCTGTAATAGAAAATGTTATGTATTTATTTATGATAAACATGTTAATTTGAAGTCTGTATAACTTGGAAGTGCAGTTAATTCCTTTATTTCAAAAAAATTGGGAAGCCTGTAGCAATTACCAGGACTTATAGACAAGTAAGTTAGCATAGAGAGGATTATTATAAGATGTAGATTACTCCTTTTATTAACTAAATATAGCAGTGGAAGAAGCACATTTTCCAAACCTAACAGTCAATAATTAAATTAGATCTTTGGCTTTGTAACATAGTTGACAGTCTTCATCAAGGTAGCATTGATACGTCATACATTTAATTTGAGGTGATGCGAGCAGTAGCTGGCTGAACTAATATAAATACTTTTTTTTTTTTTTTTGAAATAAAGTATTGTTTATTCATTCCCTGTGGATATACAAGTCCTGTAGTTCAAAAAGTTTAAGAATAACTGCTTAGGCAGTTGTGTTTTCTGAACTGCATTGTAGAGTTGGTGACAGAGTCATGGTTACCTATGGCTTAGGTAATTTTCGTCTCACATCAGAAGTTTCTTTTCTGATTTATCCTCGTTAGGCTGTAATTTGTCATCAACATAGTGTCAGAAGGAAGGCTGACATGCATTCAACCCAGATTCTGACATCATGCAGATTTAAGAACATCATTTTATAAGAGAGAGGTTGACAGCAGCAACAGAAATGCTCAGCTCATTAACTTGGCCGGAGATAGACAGGCATCAGGTATGTTTGTTTATTTATTTATTTATTCTTTATTTCAGGTACGATCTTAATGGGTTTGGGTGTGTGTAAGTTTCTCAGCCTTCTGTGTCCTGCCTTTCACAACATTTAGTTTCCTCTGTTTCGCTCTTTCCCTTGAGCTTCCATTGAGAGAAGCCGCCATTTTCTGGGATGTGCCCACGTAGACGTTACCAAGTTCACGTGTCTAACGACAAAATAAAAAAAGGATAAAAAAAGGGCTGGACAAGACCCACCCCATCATAGAAAACTTACCTAGACATTCTGGAGGCCCAGCAGACTGAACGCAACCAAACTGAACAAAAAGGATGGGCAAGTTGTCCAAATGCCCATAATCCATCTATTTATGGGAAAGTAGTGTAGGTGAATGATAAAGCAAATCAATTTCCTTTAAACTTTCTAATGTCATGCTCCCTACTTTGCCCCTTCTTCTTTATATTCAGGGTTTTGAAATAAATCCTACATTGCGGCTTTCTATTGACAGCAGTCATCTTTTGGAGACCAATTATTTTTAGAAGCTATCCAAACATTTTGTATGACATTTATGCTATTATGGGGTTTGTTTTTTGCTTTCAATTTAAAATGAAAAGACTAACTTTGTCCTTTACCAACTTTAATTAGTTTTATGATAAAAAAGGTTTCTATCAGTAAGTAAGTAAGAATAAACATTCATTATGAAACACGTACCTCCTCTGTGCCCTCTTTTGGTAGCAGAAATTGCTATCCCGAAGGCAACAATTTATTTAAGAAAAACGTATGGGGTTTAGGTTTTAATTGCCAACCAGAAAAAATACCTAATAAAAGTATCACAGACAAAAAATATCTTTGTTGGCTGTAGAAGAGGTGTTTACTAAACAGCTTTTATTAGAGGTTAGACAAACATGGTATTTTATTTGATGGAGGGTGCATTCAGGTTTCTAATTACTTACCTATCCTGTTTCGTGTTCTTATGACTACATAAAACACGGAGCTTTTTGGTCTTGTTTTATAGAAGGGATTAAATAAAGCCACAGTTGATTACAGTTTATAAATTGACCACACGCCAATTATACTGAAGGTTTACAAAAGGTAATGAATAGCTCATTGACTGTGTCTGTTTACTGTGCACTCTGCATTGATTTCTGGTTTGTTAGAACATTTCACGCATCAGCACTGGAACCACTAGACGTAGCGTTCTCAGAGGAACCTGAGAGTGCTATGGGTCAATAACTGAACCATATTCCGTACATACTCTACTTAGTTGAAATTAATCACTACGGACCAATTTCAGTCCTAGCATAAGTGGGTAGAACAGCAGGACTTGTTTTTGATAGAACTTTATTGATGGCCTAAGATATCTTTTTAGAAATTTGTATCTTATTTCTGCTTGAGTTTCTGAAAAATATGAAGTGTTTTTCTGTAGTCCGGACATTCGAATATTAGACAGGTCCTTCATTTCAATTGATAGTTGGTGATTTCAAGTGTACTTGTGGATTGTCACAATTTTGATGTACTGAAAGCTTCCTGGACACTTTTGTACATGAAAGGCCCCAAAAATCTCACATAACCTGATGTTTAGGGGTAAAAAGCCGAACTGATCACACTGACCCAACTGGATCTTAGAAAGTGACAAAATGAAACATTACCTTCATTCCTTTGGTTTGAGTTAATTTCTGGAATTGTTCAGCTGATTTTGAGACAGGATTTCTTAATTCCGAGCCTCAGTTTCTCTGGTGGGAGTATCTGCATCTGATACTGTTTAAGAGATTCCTTTGGAAACTGTTATGTCCATTTGATGCCTTTTGGAAAACTGTGTACTGTGCTCTTTCTACTTACTGATCAAACTGTTTAGCCTTACCATACATGATCGGCAGTGATCACAGTATTCTAGGCAAAGTCTTAAAAAAGGTTGGTATATGGCTGCTCTGTAAAATGGTTTTCTGCATACGAGAGTATTTATTAACTTTTATGCTAAGTATTGTGAGGAAAGTCGAGCGTTGTACAAGAATTAAGTAAGAACACCTTGAAGTGTGTAATGAGAAGAGAAAATAGTGCAAGAATAAAAGCTTACACACACGTAAGTTCATGTTTGTGCTAGCTTAGGTCCTGTACCCTTTATCTCGGATACTGGGCAAAAATACAGCCACTTGATGAATACTTTATTACGAATGATATGATTTTCTTTGTGGTGTCCCCTTCTGCTTCAAACCAACAGCAGTGAGAAATTTCCAGAGCTGGAACTTCCACCTGCACCATTCATAGTAGTTTGTAACTTCTAACTGGGATGTCAAGTTTTTTAGTTTCAAGAGGTTGTCCAGGAAAAGGGTTGTCAAGGAAAAGGCTGATGTAACTGAAAAAGCAGATTACCAGGACCAAGACAGCCAAGTTCACAGTAAGGTGAACAATTACTCTGAACAAACAATATTCTCTTGTGTTTGATGGCTCCTCCACCCTTGGGTGATGCGAATCATCATGTTCTCGTACATTTCACTTCTTGCAGTGAATCTAAGTCCTCATCCTACATTTGATTTGTAACACTGTTAAGTGTATGCACTAACCATTAATTCAATATCCAGCTCTCTTCTCATTAGTTTTCCACTTGCTACCTTGACTTTACTTACGATGTCTGCTAAATGTATGCTAAACTACATCAATCTAATCATGTAAGCCAAACAAAGATTAAGACTTTTTATAGTCTAGTGCTCATGAGTAACATCAAACTTCCCTTATTTACATCCAGATGATTTTTTTTTCCCGTACATATTTTTAACACCCGTGTAATCTCTGGCTGATACCAGTACTCTGCAAGATAAGGTTTAGACTTTAAAACCATGGCTTTCTTTACTGTCTAGGCTTTTAAAGCTGTTTATACTTCTCACATCCATAACATGCACAGTTTTGTGCAAGCCTGTAAATCACTGCTTGCTTTTAATGTTTCTTAATTTCATGCTGTGATATTATATTAGTACATGATAATACTTTATAGAATCATAGAATGGTTTAGGTTGGAAGGGACCTTAAAGATCATCTAGTTCCAACCTGCCTGCCCTGGGCAGGGACACCTCGCACTAGACCAGGTTGCTCCGAGCCCCATCCAACCCGGCCTTGAGCACCTCCAGGGATGGGGCAGCCACAGCTTCCTTGGGAAAAACTCACCACTCCCACAGTCAAGAATTTTTTCCTAATATCTAATCTAAATCTTCTCTCTTCCAGTTTGAAGCCGTAACCCCTCACCCTATCACTACATGCCCTTACAAAAAGTCCTTCTCCAGCTTTCTTGGAGGCCCCCTTTAGGTACTGGAAAGCTGCTATAAGGTCTTCCCGGAGCCTTCTCTTCTCCAGGCTGAACAACCCCATGTCTCCCAGCCTGTCCTCACAGCAGAGGGGCTCCAGCCCTTGGATTATCTTTGTGACCTCTTCTGGACCCGGCCTAATAGGTCCATGTCCTTCTTATGTTGGAGCTGGACACAGTATTCTAGGTGGGGTCTCCCTAGAGTGGAGGAGAGGAGCAGAATCCCGTCCCTCACGCTGCTGGCCACGCTGCTGGGGACGCAGCCCAGGACATAGTTGGTCTTATGGACTGCAAGTGCACATTACTGACTCATGCTGAGCTTCTCATCCACCGATACCACCAAGTCCCTCTCCTCAGGGCTGCTCTCGATCCGTTCTCCACCCAGCCTGTATTTGTGCTGGGAATTGCCCTGACCCAGGTGTCGGACCTTGCACTTGACCTTGTTGATCTTCATGAGGTTTGCACAAATTTCATATTTGTCTTTCTGTCCGTACTACTTACCTTTCTCTTACATTTCTTCTGCTGGCAGTATTTAGCCTAGAGAAGACATGGCTCGGAGGATCTCCATGATATTTATACCTGATATATATACCTGATATTTTTTATATATATATATATATCTCAGGTATACAAATACCTGAAAGGAAGGTAGAAACGAGATGGAGCCAGTCTCTTCTCGTTGGTGCCCAGTGACAGGACCAGAGGCAACTGAAACTTTCTTCCACTGCAAGGTATATTTCTTATTAAGGTATATCACATTGAAAATAAATAAAGGAATATAAAGAATATAAAGATATGATTATGGTCAACAGAGAAAAATAAAGGAATGACATACAACTGTACAGCTTACAGAAATGCCTAAGAAAATATAAGAATAGAGAAAAAAAGTGCTTAGAATATCTAAAATGAAGAAGAATGATTGAACAAACATGTTAGGAAGTTGTGGAGAAACAGAGAAGCCTGTAGTAAACAGACCTCATGTAAGACAGGCAAGCGTATGCCATAAGAAGCCACGGCAGTTACGCAGTTTAAGAAGAAGATGTAGAACCCAAGAACAGAGTAGACCTGTGAAACAGAGTTATGCCAGGTGTTCAAACTATTCAGGAGGCCAGTAGAAAGGACNGCTGCTCTCGATCCGTTCTCCACCCAGCCTGTATTTGTGCTGGGAATTGCCCTGACCCAGGTGTCGGACCTTGCACTTGACCTTGTTGATCTTCATGAGGTTTGCACAAATTTCATATTTGTCTTTCTGTCCGTACTACTTACCTTTCTCTTACATTTCTTCTGCTGGCAGTATTTAGCCTAGAGAAGACATGGCTCGGAGGATCTCCATGATATTTATACCTGATATATATACCTGATATTTTTTATATATATATATATATCTCAGGTATACAAATACCTGAAAGGAAGGTAGAAACGAGATGGAGCCAGTCTCTTCTCGTTGGTGCCCAGTGACAGGACCAGAGGCAACTGAAACTTTCTTCCACTGCAAGGTATATTTCTTATTAAGGTATATCACATTGAAAATAAATAAAGGAATATAAAGAATATAAAGATATGATTATGGTCAACAGAGAAAAATAAAGGAATGACATACAACTGTACAGCTTACAGAAATGCCTAAGAAAATATAAGAATAGAGAAAAAAAGTGCTTAGAATATCTAAAATGAAGAAGAATGATTGAACAAACATGTTAGGAAGTTGTGGAGAAACAGAGAAGCCTGTAGTAAACAGACCTCATGTAAGACAGGCAAGCGTATGCCATAAGAAGCCACGGCAGTTACGCAGTTTAAGAAGAAGATGTAGAACCCAAGAACAGAGTAGACCTGTGAAACAGAGTTATGCCAGGTGTTCAAACTATTCAGGAGGCCAGTAGAAAGGACAATCAGAATATGTTCAGTCATGCTATTCTAGAAATACGTGTAAGTATACATAATGCATATAAAAATCTAACAGAAACAGAGATAATGTATGCTACATTTTCTGAAAAATTTCAAGTAGCAAATAAATGGTCCCGCATTCTTTCTAACTGATTACTACTTGGATGGTGCCTAGTTCCTTTGAGACTTTCTAATATTCTGTCTGAAAATATTCAATTATTAGAAATCTTCCTTTGCCCATTTTTTTCTCAACAGATATACTGACAATACAGTCAGTATTTCCTATTTTTATTGTAAATTCAGTAAGCAGAGATTGCTGTTTTATAATCACCATTATTCAGTGATTTTCCTTTTTTATTTATTCAGGGACGAATTCACCGGTGGGAGGTAAGGGAGTTCTGCTTATTCTCCCTCTAGGTGTGTGACACCCTCCCATTCAGATAAGAATTGCGTCTCCCTCCCTGGCTGCTAGGCTTTTGGATGTTTTCTTAATGGTGCTTTTTTTTGTGCCTGCCTACCGTGGGTATGTGTGTAAAAGTCTTTTACTGAATCATTCTTAAAATCTTTCAGTGTGGTCATTCTTTGTTTTCCATTAGCCTGAATTGCAATAATATTTCCATGAGTATTCATAGTACATTTTCTCAAGAAGTCATCCTTTTTTATTATTATTTTTTGGAGGTGGAAAAGGAAGGACTCTTTACTTTCTCATTTTTTTTCCATGCAAAGTAATTTCTTCTTCTTTCACTTGAATTAGAAGCAATAATAATAGTAAAGTAATAATCAAATCAAATAAGTAAAGATAGGTAGAATATTATCACCAGCTTAAAAAAAGGCCTGAATTAATTAAACTTTCTAAATTTCTTGTGCAAAACTGAGTGTGTCGACAGATCTTCCTTATACAGATAAAAACCCAAGCAACAAAGAGAAACAGCCTCTTGTAAGTTTCAGAAGTCTGTTCAAAATACTTTTTGACTAGATTGGTATTCTTCTTTCTGTTCCAGTTTGTAGTATACCCTTTTGGTGTTGAAAATGTTCGAAAGCTTTTTGTTCCTGCCATTTATTTTCCTGAGGCACGTTCCTAGTCTTTGTTCGGTTCAGTGTTTCTACTGGCAACCTTCCGTTAGCCTGGGGAGTTATTCCAGTTGGCAGTCGGGGTTTTTTATGCTGTATAGCAGATTCCACTCGGGTTTTTTGGCAAGGGACGTGCCAAGTGAATCACCAAGTGAGGATGGTCATCGCTCACCAGTGAGTTGGTCCTCACTAACTGGGCAAGCTGACAGAGGGAGTGCTTTCAGATGACTCACTGCTCATTCTTAAAGGAGGAAGGTAAGGGAATCCCTATGCTGAGGGTAAATGGCTTTTTTGGATTATCATAGTGGCACAAAGAAAATACAGAATGAGATGTCCTGTCACAGTAAAAGAGACTGTAATACAAATGAACTCTATGACCTTAGGGAAAAGGCAGAACTGTGTTTAGGTAAGACCGTTTGTACGTCCATGGGAGAGGCCTTCCCATATTTTTCTTAGAATCATGGAATTGTAAAGGTTGGAAGGGACTTTTGAGATCATCAAGTCCAACCAACCATCAACCCAACACTGCCAAGTGCATTACTAACCCATGTCCCCCAGCACCACGTCTGCTAAATACCTCCAGGGATGGTGACTCCACCACTGCCCTGGGCAGACTGTTCCAATGCTTGAGAACCCTTTTGGTGAAGAAATTTTTCCCAATATCTAATCTAAACCTCCCAGGAGCAATTTCAGGCTGTTTCCTCTTGTCCTATCGCTTGTTCCCTGGGAGAAGAGACCGACCCCCCCTGGCTACACCCTCCTCAGGCGGTTGTAGAGAGCGAGAAGGTCCCCCCTCAGCCTCCTTTTCTCCAGGCTGAACAACAGATATTCTTTGATTTTATGCTGTTCCCTGATGATGTTGGGTCAGGAGATTCTTTTGGTGTTTCTTCTCTCTACTTTCTTATTCCTTCTGTCGCTCCTGAAATGCTATGTGCACTGCAGACAAAATTTCATCTGTATAATCTGAAGCTTTGTGACACCTATCAGAGACAGACCCTCTTTTCACCTGTCCTCCTACTTGTTGTAGTCTTCCAACTGCCAAAATGTAGTTTGCTTTCCTACTGAGAGAGGCTTAATGCCACTAACACATTCTATGCTGCAGTGACAACTTTTCTCAGGTTTTTTTTTTTTTTTTTACAGTTTATTTGGTCAAACAACAGTTAGGGATTATAACGCTACCTGAATCAGTTTCTCCTATTGAATGCGCAAAATGGATTTGTAATTTATGATGTGCTGCAAAAAGCGTTAAGGAATCGGCACCTACAACATAATGGTATTCTAGCTAGGGATTTGGAGTAGTGTTTTAAAGTTTTCTTAGATGCTGATTATACTTTTAAATTAAGACCGACAATATGGAATGTACAGAAGAACATAACTCTGGAAGATCTTTCAGGAACTGGAACTGATGATACTCTAAGGCAGAGTCTGGAAAACATACATGAAAGATCAGTTTTTTCTGCTTTTTTGACACAAGTCCACTTGATTTATTTGTAGGGGATTTTCCACCGGAGACTTTTCTCTCTTGCTATTTCTCACCCGTAAAATATCACACCCGTGTTGTAGCAGGCATCACATTCTACAGAAATGAAAACGGAGAGACATAAAGGACAAGTCTTTCCACAGTATGGTGGAAAGGATTGGACTGGCTATAGGGCAGGCAAGTAAATAAACCAAGTAGTCTTGAAATACATCGTCCTGATTTAACCACTCATAATTTCTGTGTTAGCTTATTTCCATGTCTTTATGTATAAAAGGGCAGCATTTTTAAGGTGTCCTAACTTTCCCTCCTTAATCAGAAATTTTATTTCTTCTTTTAGATCTTCTTCCTTCAGGATCTTGATCTTTTTTTCTGCGTAGGTGACAACTTTATTTATAGACAGCACTTTGGGCAATACTATTCCCAGTTAATGAGGGAGGTTTACATTTAGGTTTTGTTAGCTTCTCTTAACAGATCATTTTTATAAGGTAAGAATCATATGAAAGTGGCAAAAACATTGAGATAATCCTGCCTAAGTGTCTGCTAGTTTAAAAATGGCTCATTCTATCATTTCAAGAACAGCTCATTGCAAATGTGGCTGTAGTTCTTCCCTGTAGCTACTCCTTTGGAGAAATAGCTGTTTTTTACTCTATGCTTAGATCTGAGCCCAAAAAGTTACTTTAATGCAATGGAAAAAATAATATTATATTTTTTGTACAGAATTTTTCTTGAAAAATAAACTTTAGCATGAACTCCCCATACCACATAGTACTAGAAGAAAGATTTTCTAAAATGACACATACGAAAAACATCACATGAAAAGATCTGATCTCCTTCATTACTAATGAATCTTACTACCTTTTCTTCAGTGACATTTATGAGGGAATCCACATATATTTTCCTTGAATATTGCAATAAAATTAGATAGTGCAATATAAAAATTAACCAAATCACTTCCTATTTGGTTATTAATTGCATATTCCTCTTATAGTCAAGCAATTCTCCTTTGTTGAAATGCCAGTTCTTAATGTATCTCATAATGTCTGCTGGAGGATGAAATTACTCACAAGAGAAGGGGCTCAGAGAAGGATCAATGTATTTATATTAATGTAAATTACCATTGATTAATGAATGCTGTAACCAATAAGAGACTAAATCCTTACTGTGGTCCTTTTTCGGAACCTAAAGTTCCTATCAGTTTTGCAAGTTACTAGTAGTATTAATTTGTCAAGTACAGAAAATAAGAATATTAAAAGCCTAATCAATAGTTTATTTCCCATGAAAATAAGTATCATTTTGGAGCGAAAAGTAAAATAGAAGTTAAGATATATACTTAGTTTTTACAAAATAAATCCTATAGTAGTTCTTATCCATATCACTAGAATAAATGTTTGTATTTATGATTCATTATACTGCATATAAGATTTTTTATATGCAGTATAAAATACATTTGCTGTGGTATTAGAACAATGTGAGCTGGTGAAGCAGTCGTATAATATTTGACTGCTGTGTGTATAATTTCAAAACCACAGAAAATTGCAACATTCTGGAGACCGAAATGAAAATGGTTAAAAAAAAAGAGCTTATATCTATATGAACCTGTGTGTCAGTTTGGTTTTCCCAGAATTCCTCGCCACCTGAACAAAGGAAACCCGTGGTGTTGGTGTGAGTACATGTGTACACCACTGCACTGGCAAATAGTGGACTTGGATTGAAAACAGGGGGAAACTGCACAAAAATTCATACTTCAGGAAGAACAAAGACTAAAGAAGCAAGTTGAAATACTATGAAAAAACAGAGGAGAACAAAGACTTAGTATCTGTCATGAAAGAAATAATTTGACAACCACTTTTTAGCTATCAGACTAGGAACCAAGTCCCAAAGCTCCAGAATGGAAATACTCCTACTCGTACTGTGGGCTTGGCAGAAGAGAGAATATGCAATGCATACTCCTTTGGGTCTATTTCTGGGCCAAATGGAAAATTATTCTGAAACTTTTAAAGTAATCCAGATAACGATCTCCTTATCTGATGGCTTTTTCTTGATGAATGCAGAGGGAAAGAGCTGAGGTCTGTAGTGTTGAACGTGTGATTATGTGAGTAAAATTCTGCATCTGAGGGTTCAAAAAACCCGTATCTTTTTAGGGTCAGGTGCGTGTTGTGTAACACATACTCTTCCATCTTTTTCACTATCAAATTATTTTGGTCAGGATGCTAACCAGATATGAGCCATAAGACACAGATAGCTAAAGCTTATTTTATCATGCTGTGTAATATGGTGTGTGTCAAGGATAAGTACCTTGGCAAAACACATTGCTTAATTAATTCATCAATAGGCAAGCTTTTCAGGTGATCAGTTTGAGAAGTGCTATCTATTTGTTCATAAATACTCTGAGAAGGCTCTTCCCTACGCAGCTTTTTGAAGTTTTGACTAGTTTTTATTTCGAGAGGGACTTTCACACGTACACTTCTGAATTGTTCTCTGTGTTTTGTGTTGAGGAGGACAATGCAAGGGCTGATAGGGAAGCCAGTTGCCAGCTTGGTATATTGGTTTTCAGTTCACTTACTTCAAAATTATTTTTGTGCAGTACCGCAGACTGTAGATGCATAGCCATAACGGCACATCTGTGGGTGAACAAACACATTCATCAAGCTAAAAACTATAGAAACAATGACAATTATTTTAGCTCTTTGGGCTGTTACAGTATTATATATTATTAAAATAACTTCCTGCGCACATGGTTGAGAGAACCCAGAAATTGGGCAGCTAATATCTCCAATAGGTGCCCAATAAAACTATTGAAATATAGCTGCAGTGTGATCTTTTCTAGATATCTTTATCTCAATTTTGCAGTTGAATGTATGATGCTTAGTTTTTATAGAAACTTCACAGTATAATTAATGTGTCTAATAATGCAAATAAAAAATGAGTCTTTTTTTAAGGTGAAGGCTCAAATCTTTTTCTTCCTGCTTCAGCTTTTTGTCTTATAGCCATTGAGTGTCTAATGGTATTGAAAATGTTCATAACAATTGCGTACACATAAAATGAGGAAACATTAAAAGGTTGTTTTTATTAGTATGTGAATGAAAAACAGAGTGATACTTTCTTATTACTTTAGTGATTACACCGCTACAGTTTGTGTCTAATCGTATATTTAGCAAAATTAGTAAATGGCCAACACTTAGCTAAAGGGCGTTAGTTCATATGCATATGTGTGTATACATCTTACAAATTAGGTGAACTAAGAAACATAAGGAAGCAGAAGCTAAGATTTTTGGATGCATTTCAATTGGATTAGGAAACAGTCTGGAAGAAGGGGAAGAAATCCCCTGATCCTCAGTCATCCAGGGACAAAGAAGCCATCTGACAAGGGAAGTAGTGAGCTGTACACTATTTTAATTTATGTAGTCCATTTTAATTTAGGTATAATTGGCCAAATATCTCATGAATGTTTTGTTAAATAAACCTCTGAATTGGCAGCTGAGGTGAATTCTGGCGTCATGAAGTTGATCGGACTGGAGGTTGCAAAACTATTTGGAAATTCAGCTTTGTTAATACCTTTGGGCAAAGCCTCTTCTCCCATTTTATTTTTCTGTTGACCTCTCAGTAAACGTCAGGGAAAGGCTTTTTGAACCTTCGACTTCTCTTTGACCACCTACATGGACATGTTTTACTCCTGGTAATAATTAATGTATTTATTAGTAATATTGTCTGTGTAATTTAAATACGCTCCAGTGACAACTTAGAAATCACTAAAACAACCCACTGAAGACACAATTATGTTTTTGAATTTTTCATGTGAACACTTTCCTCTTTAGTAGCCCGCAAACTGTATTTAAAACTTGCTTTTTACTTGTTTTAACACTGCCAAATACTTTAACTGTTTTTTGTTAAACTTCAGTAAGTTTGACTAATATCCCTGCTTCTAGGAACAGAGGGTGACACCTAAAATTTCTACAGCTACATTCCACATCCTTACCTGATAACTGTAGCTGCAATGCACAGGACATTAGCTTCTGGTGATAAAAGTGGTAAATGTAGCTTCATTTTGATGAATTCTTAATATTTTTGTTTACGTTAGAGTCTCAGCCGTCATCACACGTTCACACCATGCTTATGTGCCAAAGGAAAAATGCATATCCTGCAAGGCGTGCGCCAAAATGATTAATGAACAAAGGAGAAAAGGTTTAGTCTGTTGGTTCTTTCTGTGTGCACATCTCACATGACTGAGATTGTGACTGACTCAAAAGTAATTTTTTAGGTAATGTCCACTATTGTGATTTTTGACTTAAAAGAAAATTTTCATCTACTGAAGGAACATCATTTCTCATGTCTCATATTAAGCATAATTAATTTTTCACTACTTTTTTCTCAGCCTTTTCCAAAGTAAAATCTAAAGAACTATGGAATTTCGTGTTTTATTAAGAAAAGAGAGCTTTTTGGGAAGAAAAACCATTTTGACTCTTAATGGGCCATCTGTTTCTGGGTTTAGCTGTATAATGATAAGTAGGAATAATATATAA
>VZSF01000892.1:144289-187359 GCA_013398295.1 Chionis minor
TGTAAGGCCAAGGATGCCAAATGAAAATAATCCCTTTGAAACATATGTTAATCAGTAAGCAGTGATTCTTTCTGATAGTGTAAAAAACGGGGGAGACATCAAACACATCAAAATAACCACATTATATGTTATAATAGCACTCGAAAAAAAAGATGCACTCATGGCTATTTTCCGTAAAAAGAATATAATAATTTTTATGAATTTAAAGTGTAGGTTTTCTGTGATGTATTAAGTCTGCAAACTACAGTGTAGGTTCCAATTTTATACTTTTTGTACTGCTAATTTCATCCTTCTACATCTTATAAAAATATACTTTTTTCTTAACAATGTTTCTTTTGGTCTGCGTAGATAGAATCACAGAATCACAGAAAGTTAAGGGTTGGACGGGACCTCTAGAGATCATCTGGTCCAACCCCCCTGCCAGAGCAGGTCCACCTACAGCAGGTGGCACAGGATGGCGTCCAGGCGGGTTGGGAATGTCTCCAGAGTGGGAGACTCCACCACCTCTCTGGGCAGCCTGTGCCAGGGCTCTGCCACCCTCAAAGGAAAGAAGTTCCTCCTCATGTTCAGATGGAACTTCCTATATTTGATTTTATACCCATTACCTCTTACCCTGTCACTGGGCACCACTGAAAAAAGCCTGGCCCCCTCCTCCTGGCCCCCTCCCTTTAAGTATTTGTAAACATTGACGAGATTCCCCCCCTCAGCCTGCTCTTCTCCCGGCTAAAAGGACTCAACTCCCTCAGCCTTTCCTCATCAGAAAGATGCTCCAGCCCCCTCATCATCTTTGTGACCTATTGCTGTCCCCTCTCCAGCAGTTCCCTGTCCTTCTTGAACTGGGGAGCCCAGAACTGGACACAGGACTCCAGATGTGGCCTCCCCAGGGCAGAGCAGAGGGGGAAGATGACCTCCCTCCACCTGCTGGCCACACTCCTCTTGATGCCCCCCAGGATGCCATTGGCCTTCTTGGCCACAAGGGCACATTGCTGGCTCATGGGCATCCCGTTGGCCACCAGGACTCCCAGTGTTACTGGGAGCTGACACTTTGTAGTCTGACACACTGACAGCTGTAGTTCTTCAAGTGCATGAGAAGTAACTTGTCAAAACCAAGAGCAAAATCAGTGGACTGAAGTAGCAGAAAGAAGTTCAAGGTAGTTCCATGACTGAAATAATACCTCTTAAATATGAATATTGTCACTAGGTTTCATATGTCATTTTGACTAGAGGTCCAAAATCCTGCAGTTGGAAGTGCTGAACACTTACAACTTAAACTGCATAATTAAATAAGCAAACTGCCTAATTTAGTGATGATCAGCCTTTCCTTCTTTTCCTTCTTTTCCTTCTTTTCCTTCTTTTCCTTCTTTTCCTTCTTTTCCTTCTTTTCCTTCTTTTCCTTCTTTTCCTTCTTTTCCTTCTTTTCCTTCTTTTCCTTCTTTTCCTTCTTTTCCTTCTTTTCCTTCTTTTCCTTCTTTTCCTTCTTTTCCTTCTTTTCCTTCTTTTCCTTCTTTTCCTTCTTTTCTTTCCTCTTTCTGTGGGATTTGATTCTTCAGTTAGCTGCTGGATGGTTTTATCTGTCACAACTAATAACTTAAGCCAGGACTAGCCTTTTTTTTTTCGTGTCCATGTCAGGACCTGAATTGACATGGTTTCACAGGCCAGAACAAGATTTTTGCTGCAGGTAATACATCTCTCACAAGTCAATAAATTAAGCAAATCTATATAGAGAAATAGAACTGGTTGCCCAGAAAAGTGGTGAAATGTCTATCCTTGGAGAAATTCAAAAGCAGCTTGGACATGGTCCCAAGCAACCTTCTGAAGGTGTCCCTCAGTGAACAGAGGAGTTGGACAGTAATGACCCGAAGGTGTCCCTGCCAATCTCAGTTATTCTGTGATTCTGTGCTTAAATATTTGTATCTGGTTGTCATTATTGTTTTTTGTTAGGATGTAGTGAGGGGGAACTTATATCCCTAGTATGTTATCATCTGATTTCCGAATCCTGTATCATCCTTTGAGCTCCTTCAGTATTTATCAGTCCATCTCCTGTGCTTTTTTTCACTGCCTCTTCTCCAGGTTCATAGTCAGTGAGCTTCCCGTATGGTATAAAGGAAACTTTTTTAGGAAAAAGCTGGGAATTTCAGTCACTGGAGGCATTTGTGAGCATTGCTGTGCTGCTCTGCTATTTGACTGCTCTAAGCACCAAGACTGAGCTGTCAGGTTGCAGGCTAATCAAGAAGTTATCAGAGTGATGATATTACTAGAAAAACATATATGTTCCATATCCCACATGAGTTGCAAGTTCCCAGGACTAGGCACGGGAACTGGGTAAATTACATAGAAATCCTTTTTTAAAAATACTGTTAGAAAACTTCTGATGTTTGCCCAATGTGTGATATCAATCTGGGCCCTGAACTATTTATCTGTTTATACAGTGAGTCCTCTGCATCAAGGCCTGAACATTTGAACATAAGTTTGTAAGCAAGCAGACTTGCTAATTTTTTAAGCAAGAGAGCTCAATTTCTTCCCTACATGTCAAACTTTCTTGGGTCGTACAAGTCTGGTTTTGCACATGCAAGCCAATGTTTAAAACCAAGAAGAGTTGACACATCTCTTCGGTGAAGAATGTGGTTTGGCTACTTGGAATCACCCACTGCTGGGAGACGGCTACTTCCACTATGAAAAAGTATAGTTATTCCTACACAACAACAAGGTGTCAATATTTATTCGGGTTATTATTATTTAATGCCTGTAGTGGGAATATTTAGAGACATCTGAAGAAGTCTATAAATAATACTTACAAATTGATGTTCTTCTGCAGCGGTTAAAAATAAATAAATGTTTATGGGACTCAGTGCAGCTACTCTCCCAATCTTCTGTAGGCCCTTTGGTAGTGTGATCACCTACAAATATTCTTATTTTCAATGTCAAATAAAATCTAAGGGATTAAGAGTTTGACCCCAGTGAAGACCGTGTGGTAGCCCCTGGGAAAACAAACAGAATAAGCAGCTTGGTGTTGTCATGGCCTGAAAGGGAGGTGTTCCTCCCCCTTGGGACTAACGACCATGTTCGTGATCCCCTTGGACAGAATTAAGGTGAAACGACACCAGCCAGCCAATTTTAATATTTATTAATACAATGACTCGATGACAACTATGTAACTAGAAACAATAGAAGGCATATAGGTAGGAATGATAACTCATAACTACTGAACAGGATAACATGGATTGGAAAAGTTAGTCCCGTGCAATAAGTTTCTAAGGAGAAAGAGAGAAGGAGATAGAGTGAGGTTACAACAAGAGGGAGAGAGAGAGGTATAAGAGAAAAAGAGATATCACCACCCGCGGATCCAGCGGTGTCCTGTTGATCCTCTTTGCTTCTGGTATTTTGGCGGTGGGGATCCCCATTCGAGCTCCTGGTGGTACCGCTTTTATACAGTTCCAGTCCCAAAGTCTTTGCCCAGTTTCAGGAAACATCTGTTTGACGATGGCAGATGGGGCCTGGTTTTACAAGCCTGGCACATCCTGGCGACATTGTTCGTCAACAGGCAAAACCATGGGGTGTGAGAGAGGAACTAGGTGTCCTGTCCCTGCAGAGATGGACGTTGGTATCTGCTTCCGTTGTGATTATTGCCAATTATGCTCCTGAGTCTGCAGGTGACAATAATCAATCATCAAAGCTTGCACCTTTCTGGGCAAATAAATGTTTAAGGCAAAACATTCCTGTCTGTCACAGGTATAGCCAAAATTTTAAGTTTACCGCCTGAAATTTTTCCAGAGACCTTGTGACAGTAGTGAGGCCGCAGTGCCGGAGACCACATCCCATTGTAGTATGGATGCATACAAAAGCACAAAGTTTGTGTGTTCTCTTCTGCTTTCATGTAGTTTTTATCTGATGTAATTTAGTTTCACATGAAGTAATTTTGCCTAATGTTCATCACACTGAAATACAAGAATTGCCATTATCATGTAGTAAAAGTCTAAAAGATGACTAACGTACTTGCTCTAGGAATCTGAGCAAGCAAATGCAGTTTTATTAGGTTGTATTTGTTATCCTGGCAAGAGGAGCCACAAGAGTAAAATCCTGATTGAGCTCTCCCTACCTGTAACCTGTTATTTTAACACATGGAAAGTGTCATTAGTGGTTTTGTGTATAATCTATGAAGGGTTTTCAGGTACTATCAAATACGTCTGTTCTGTCTTGCGAGGTACTATATCATTTTCTGCTGTTGCTCGTGCAGTTAATGAAGAAATCCATTCTTCCTCTGTTGAAAGTAATTTATCTTTTGCACATCATAGTATAATTCATTTTGTTCATATCAGGCTAACTTTGTTCAAGATTCCAGTCTCGCTGGCATTGTGACTCGTCATAAATACTTTACATATTTGTGGTTTATTTTTTGGTTTCGTTATTAATTTCTGAGATTGTTTGCCAGGTTAAGGTCAGTATGTGCATCAGATCAGAAACATCTTCCTCCTCTCCTCAACTTACTGGGTAAAATTTACTGGCTTTTTACTGTATACTAATTCATAGAGAAGAAAAGGAGTAACAACAGTACAAAAGAGTATGTTTTTATTGACAATGTAAATTTTAGATAAATTTATGGCAAAGAAATCTAGCTTTTCTGTAGAGCAGGCAATTAAATGGGCCGCAAATATTGAAGATTAAAAAGTATAACTAACATTTCGTAATAATTTTTTAATAAATACTGTAACGATCAAACGCCACGTTAAGTAGATAGTGTTGTATTAATAGAATAGAGATTTAAGCTGGCCTGTGACTTATATGGCATGTGTAATGGTATGCATTCATTCGTACAGAATTACCAACTGGGAGAATTTATTTTAACATTCACAAAAAAACAGATTTAATTTTCCTCAAGAAATGGCTGCTAAGTATCAGCATATTACCAATATGCATACTATTAATGTGAAACTGTTGATTGCCTATCACGGACAGAAATCTGTTTCCTAAGGCAAATGTTGAGGATTCTGAATGACTAAACAATGAGCATAGGTTGTCTAAAACATGAAGGTCTTTGTGTTAAAGGACATTTTGTCACTCTCCTAAGTACATATAGTTGATTAACATATTGCATTTCTGAATTATTTCTGTAGCCCACAGCTTGGCTCACTAATTAAAGTACTTGTTAATGCCTTTTTTATAAAGAATGAATTATTATAAAGTCAGTTACAGAAATCCATCCAGATACCTCCAGATTTCAGAATTAAATTCAAAAATGCTTTTCATTTTGTGTAGATTTTTAAAAAAAGTCTCCCCCTCAAATATAAATAGAACACATTTCTTGTGTGTCTCTGTTAAAGCACTGCTTTAATTACTATGCACAAGTTAATAAACAAACCTACCATATGCTGCCAAATTAGTCAAATGCCAGGAAAAGCTAAATAAAAACAAGAAGACAAACTTTTAATTACACTCTCTGAAAACCTTTGGCAGTAAGTAATATTCTTTACTTGGCATTCTGCTTCAGTGGGAAAGGGCAGAAAATATGACCAAGCTAATATATCAAATATATTAATAAGAGAAATTTCTAAAAAAGGAGGAAAGAAAACATTGAGGGAAATTAGGAGCGTAGAATGTTATTTTTATTTATCCTCATTTAAATGTCTTTAGAAATATATAAAGCAAATGGTTAGACTTTGACAGTCGTTTGCCGAAAAGACATTAATTCAGAACCTAAGTGTAATAAAAACATGTTTTTAAAAGAAATCAAGGGGGAAAAAAAAAACCCCACATAATTAAGCTGCTGTCAAAATATATTTTAAAATAATTTGAATAAGAACTCGGTGTTTCTAGAAATTATAGATTAATAATGCACTGAAAAATAAAAAAAGAAAACATTTTAGAACAAAAGAATTACTTATCCCCAATCTGTCCACACACACAAAAAGTTTACCTAATGTTAGTATGGGACTCTACAAGGCATCCAGCTGTGTCAGTACTTTAATTGAGGAAAAAAACCCACAAAACCAACCCTGAAAAAATAAACCACTTCCAACTCATGAGTTGTTCTCCTCTCTAATGGCAGTAGAGGATACTCCTACCTTACAAATCGTGTCCGTGATGTGAAGAAGTCTGACCTAAGCCCTCTGCTGCCTTCTTGCTGAATCCGAATCCACAAGAAAAATGGATTATTTACCTCTTCCACAACATCACTAGACCAGTAGTTCGGGTGGTCTTATAGGTGACAAGAACCATGCTCCTTCAAGCGAAGGAAAGAATTGAAAGAAGATTTCCCACAGTTGGTAGATAGTTGGATGACAGCTTTATTGTCCTACAGAGGACAGTGTCACTGCCTCCTCTCTTTCCACAGCTCTAGAGGAAGAGTCATAGAATCATAGAATCATAGAATCACTTGGGTTGGAAGAGACCTTCAAGACCATCGAGTCCAACCATAACCTACACTACCAAAGCCACCCCTAACCCATGTCCCTCAGCACCACGTCTGCCCGGCTTTTAAATACCTCCAGGGACGGCGATTCCACCACCTCCCTGGGCAGCCTCTTCCAATGCCTGACAACCCTTTGGGTAAAGAAGTTTTTCCTAATATCCAACCTAAACCTGCCCTGGCACAACTTGAGGCCATTTCCTCTTGTCCTGTCGCTTGTTCCTTGGGAGAAGAGACTGACCCCCACCTCGCTACAACCTCCTTTCAGGGAGTTGTAGAGAGTCAATCCTGTGTTACCTAAATGTTTAAATCGGACTTCAGTGGGACAAGTGGGATGCTTAATAACCTATGCTCTTTTACTGTATTTATTTTCCTTTTAATTTAAATGTGCTCTAAATGAAAGCAACTGTTAGAAATAATTAAATCTATATTATATTACATCATATTCTACATCTGATGCAGTACTTTTCACTGGACAACACTGCTGGTTTAAGCTAGTAAAGTTTAAAGACTGCTTTGGCAATGAGAACAGTAGGGAAAATCAAGTCACACAGTACTTTTAGAAGGCAGCTGCATATAGGCTCTCAGTTAGGAACGCTTTCAAACCCATGCTACCCCGCGTTATTCCCAGGAATTCCTGGGAGAGCAGCTCTGGTTGATTCAGAGTTCCAGCACTTCAGGAAATTTACAGATGTAGCCTATGTATTCGTGTTTAATAAGCGTTGCTTATTATGCCAAAGTTAGAATAAAAATTACATTCTTGATGTACTTATATCAATGATATAAATCTTGTTGGCATCAATAAAGCAAATATTTTTGAGCACAAAGAGAAACTGCGGAAAACAAAAGTCTTCTGACGTAAGAGGTTACTACAACTGCACGTGTTACCTTAGAAGTATTCCTCCACGCAGATATAAGCTGCCTGTCAACATGATTTTTAAAGGCTTCACACCCTTGAAAAATTCTCTCACGTAGAAATAACATGAACTGTGAATTCACAGTCCTTTAAACTATTTGGAGCCAAATTAATCTTTTTTTTTTTTTTTGAGTAGTTTTAATACTAGTATTTCACCAAGGAGCAGTGCCTCCGCCAGAAGTTTGCATAGTTTGACAGCTGAACTTTTTCCATGGAGAAAACGTTGTATCCAAAATCCTGTGGTTCTTGCAACTTATTTGTTGTTTATTCAGACAGATTCTCAGTGAAAGAAGCACTTAGTTCATTCCCGATTACATTATGCCAATGGAAACAAAGCCTCAGTAAAAGCTGAGTAATTCTCAAAATACTACCTAGTAAATGTAATTTCTTATTCCACATAGATGTAAGTTTAAGCTCTCAAATAATGGAGCAATTGTATTGTAGGTAACTAAACATCAGCAGAAAAGTTAACACTGAAGACTGTGTTTTTACCATTATTTTATGAAACAAACAAATGCAACGTAATCATTTTACTCCAAGAGATGCAAAAAAGAGTAATGGAATTGTAGTTTCCTTGAATGCCCTTCAGTTATTTCAATGCTACATTGTTTGAAATGGAACAAAATTATTGCTCCTTCACTGCTGTCTGAAAACCATTAAGATTATAAACAATACTGCAGCTGACTGGGCTGTTATCTTAATAGGGTATTCATCAAAGTCTTTGCAGATTCACTGTGTAATGTTTCTCAAACTGAAATCAGAGTATTATTATGTAAAATTTTAATTTAATTCGCATTTTATAAGAAACATACTGAAAGCATAGAGTGTTACTTTGATTCTTTTAATTGCTTGGCCAAGGTGATGACTTGGAGACGCATTATTTGCGGACTTTACCTGTCTATAATGTTACCTGCAGATGAAAATTGTTGTGTATTTGTTCAACCAAGGGAAAATGTTTCACCTAATTTTGATATCCGCAAGTTGATAATTGCTATACATCCAGAGTTCTCTCTGTTACAGTTCTCCTACAGACTACACTTAACATTCCCTTGGATGATCAGGAGATACTCTGAAATTATTTGCCAGATGCAGACGTGAAAAGTTAAAATAATATTTTATTCCCTAAGTGCATGGGATTTTGCAGGGGAGTCTGAAATCCTTCATCTATGATGTACTCAACAGAGATAGATCTATCAAATTTATGGATAAATTACCTTGCTAGCTATATATGTGTGACTCTTATTGATTTCCATGATAAGCTAGTGGTCGGGATAAGCAGGATAGTCATTTACACAGGGAGAAGGCTACCCTGAATGTGGAATTTTCATAACATTTTTTAATCATCAGTTATTTTTTATCCTTATTTTTTTCCCAGCACAAGTGTTTCTGCTTCAGGGCAGTATTTCCCCTTCAGTATAGTGTCTTAAAAAAGCTTTTCTATATGCTGAATTTGATGTGTTTTGTTTTTTTTTTTTTTTTACTAATAGACTTTAGGTATTGTCTTAGCTTTTATATACAGAATAGATTTGACTGATCCTGATTTATTTCGCCTAAGATATTTCTGGTATCAGATAGTCACTAGTCACTAAGCAAAGAACATTGGCGTGGTTTAGACCCACTTAAAACAGCTTTGCTAATGTAACTGGGAACAGAATCAAATCTGGGAATCTCATTTTTCAGATTAATGTATATCCTTTCCTGTAGCTTAGTAGTCTATGGTTACATTGTGTTGTTTCTGTCCAGCAGCTATATTTATCTGATTTTATCTTCAATGACAGTTTTAAATGCAGGCTATAAATAAATAGGTTTGTTACCATTCTTTGTGAACAGGCTTTGTATCAGTCATTACTTTGATACTATTATTACATTTCTGCTCCTATCCTATGTGTATTCATCTGTAGAGGAAAATAACACTTTTAAATCCTGATACTCTGAAAATCAGAATTCTGTAACTGTTCTTACGTAGTAGAGTTTTAGCAAGCCTACAGTGTCATACATAGTTTAATATTGTTTACATAGATTTTGAGATTATCTATTTAGATCAGTGGAATAGTTATTTTTTAGATATGTAGTAACTTTTTTTTTTAAATTATTTGGCTAATTTAAAAAACCTACTCCTAAATAGATGCAATTAGTATCCATTGCATTTATCTGCGTGTCATACTGCACTATAGTATTAGCTGGAACCCTGTGTTGCACAACAGTGGAAAAGGATCATAAACCCAAGTATATTGTGCACTGATATTGGCTATTCACTGGCTGAAACTCTTCTACTAAACTAAATATGATTGTGTATTTTCTTAATATGTTAATCTAAACCCAGGGTTTTCTATTTAACCAACAACTTTCTGTTGTTTTTTACATTTCTCACATCACTTTTTGAAAACACATAAGTTCGAGCCAAAAAAAGCCTATTCTAAAATTTCAGGTTGATGACTTGTACTCCTACATAACCAAATCTTATGTACATAGCTAAATAATTAGTTACTTTATAAGAAATGACAGTGTCCTACTGTGCTCATATGACAGTATAAGGAATATGTTTTAATATGTAGTATTGAAAAAATGCAAAACCTCCTGCCTGTAACTTAGCAGTTGCTTAAAACTGTGAAATGACAATTTAGGACAGAAAGCAAATTAGCTTCAGTCATTCATCATTACTCTTCAGTATAAAGTGAAACTCAGAGCAAATGCAGACAAAAAAAGAATGCTGATTTTAAATTTAAGATATGCAAAATCTTTTGGTGTCTATAAAAAAATTTCAGTATAGGTATTTAGCAAAGAGAAGGGATGCTTTCAAGGGTGAAAATAGCTGTATCTATTTCAGGACAGCTGTTTTATCCATGTTTTGGGGATTTCTTATACTACGTTCCTGAGATGAACATAGCTTTAAAAAATTCTCCTTCAGATATCTTCCCTTCCCCCTGCCCCTGCCAAAAGAAAGATTCAGTAAAAAATAGGTTTTAAATATCCTAAAGAATCACCTTTACCTAAGAAGTCATGGGCATGAACCAAGCATATGTGCAGTTGTGCATAAGAATCTATAGTTTATACGACATAGCAATATTAAGATTTTGCTTTTTTTGTGGTTTATGTTTTATTCTTCTGTTGCTGTGCCAATGTTAAAGTTTTGGCTTGCTAAGCAATGCTGAGGGGGTTTTGTCTAGGAAGCTGTGAGTTGTCATAAAAATGAGTTTTTAAATATGTAATATAGATTGAATAATGACTCAATATTTACGAGCTAGAAATCACATATGTCACCGTACAGCATGTACAACCATCTGGTTATCAACCATGCTTAGGGGTACATAGTGGAGATGCATAGAATAAACCCATTTTCTATAAGAGTGATGTTAAGGACAAGTATCTTTTATTTTCTCAAAGGGGATTTATTTGAAATCTTACCAAAGACTAATACTAGCCAGCCAGATTCATTTTGATTTCTTTCCTGCCCCATCATGAAAGCTACCTGGGTTGCTTTCCATGTGATGCATCAGGGAAGATTGTTTTCTGTACATACAATCACAAGAAAAAAAATTAAATCTGAATTTAATCTTTTTTTTATCCCAGCACATCATTGCAATTTAATTTAAAATAAATTAGAATTTTATTTAAATAATCTGTAAAAATGAGTGAATAACAATGATATATTACATAATAGCCAATTATTATTTGTTTCAATATTAACTAAATTGCAAAATAAACTGATCTCATTAACAATTGTTTAACGCAGAATAGGGTCAATGTGCTGCTTTTAATCCTGAAAAAAGCATGTCAAGAATCACATGTTAAAAAATTATTCAGTAGCTTCTCTGACTTGTAATTGCAGGGATAAATGATTTACTTGAAGCTGAAAAATATATGTATTATTCATCAGCATTCTATCTCTCCATCTGTGTTGAGATGTATTTGAGAGCTACCCTCATCAGGAGACTGGAATTAAAATTAATGCGCTTACATTGATTTCTCTGCATTCCTTTTTCTTTTTTAAGACTGTGATACTGGATTAGGCATAGATTTTTTTTTATTTATTTTTAGATAGTAAGAACCAGAGTCTTCCTAGTGTGTGTGTAATATTAGACAAGTATTACAAGACAATATCCCTTTATTTTTTTCTTAATTCTGGTTTTTTGATACCATATATTTTGTATGATTTTAGAACAGATCATGGGATCAACTGGAGGACTTCTAGCTTTTCTGGTTTGTCTCCTCTTGCCCAGTTTTCTCCTCATATATTTTGATAAATCTTTCATATTTCATTTTTAACTTTTACAAATTAGGAGTCTCAATGTCTTTTTCTTTTCATCTTGACCATATTTTCTTGCCAAGATACCTTGATAATATCACTTATACCCATACGCCGCAGTCCAGAACAGTCCAGCAAAACCTTTTATATTATGAGGAAACTGGAAGGCAAATAGTGTCTCTTGGAATGAGGCAGAGGGTGACATATATGTACATATAGTCTATCCAGAAACTCCATTAACAATAAATTTAGTGGCTTCATTCCAGAGCCATGAGACACGTAGTTGAAGCCTGTGTTTTGTCCCAGGAGCATGGAGAGGGTAATGACCACACTTTGGGGTTTTTTTTCCCCCTTTTTCTAGCAGTCAGTGATGCCAGTTCTCAAACTGACTTTTGCAGCCCCTAAAATCTGGCATCCTTGAGGTTTGTCATTTCCAATGTGATTTAGATGGACTGTTGCGAGGAAGTCCCAGGTCTGCGAGATTAATCGAGTCCATTATAAATATTACACTGGCGTGACCTGCAAATACATTTATTCTAGTAAACTTAAAAGGAAAAGTTTGAGGTTATAAAACTGGAGAAAGAGGGCTATGAGAGATAAACATAAATAAGAGGTACTGCCGCAACCAGATGTTAGACTGCCTCCAAAAGGACAAGTCCTAAAAGAGCAAAAGTGATCACTTTTAGTCTAATTAGATGCATAGATTATCAGAATCCGTCTAAGCATATTTCGTCTTTAAATCTGAAACAAAATTACCTTGAGCTTCTATATGTTTGCAAATTTTAATTGTCATAGATTAGACATGGAGGTACGTAAAAAGGCAAAAGAAACGTTCTTGATTGCTTGTAAATCTCATCAAATGTACAGATTCTGTGATATTTTGGCTTCTCTCAGTAGAATTTCCTTTCCCTCCTATGATACTAAATTGCTGACTCTATTTTTTAATGTTAGACAGTGCGACTAACATTGTGACATATTTTCTGGCGTGATCACAATTTACCAATTTAATATCACTAAAAGCGTTTGCTACGTTTTTGGTGAGGAGATATATGAAAAGCTATTTCTTTGTCGCTGGATTGATGGTAACTTTATAGTACCAACTATATATAGTTGCTTGAGAACAGAGCAAAAATCTACACCAGTACTGCAAAAGAACGCTCCGACCAGTTTTAAAGGCTTTTGACAATGGCAATCTGTCTGGTTTTGTTTTCTTTTGCTTGAATGATCTATATATTATTATGACCACGAGGCATAATATTTTTACGAAACAAAAAATAGTATTTTTGTTTGTTTGTTTTGGCAGTACAGGAAGTGGACATATTTTATTCTGGGGGTAATATCAGAAATGTGTCATCTGTCCTTTATAAACCAGGAGACAGTAATTTCTGTTGGGCATCCTCAACAACTTCTGAATTACTTCAGCCATAAACGCCATTTAAGATCAGTGTAAACCGATTTTGGTAATAAGAATACCTTTATTTTTTTCTTTTTTTCTGGCAGAGAGGTTAGTGAACTAGCAGCTATGTTAAATGAAAAAGGAGAATTAAGAATACTTTCCTCTCCATATATGTGATCTCTTGAACTTCTGAAAATTATTTCTGTGGTTGAGCAGTTCCCACAGAAGATGATTGTTGCCGTAAGCTTTAAATATCCTCTGTTGAATAGATATCTATTTTAAGCAGAATTGGACTGACAAAATATGTCAGTTTTGAAGAGCAGACATCAAAGTTCTTTTATGGTGGAACACTTAACAGTTAAACCTGCGAAAGCAATTTTAAGTAAAAGTCAAAGAATGCCCCCAAAAAGTGGATCAGTAAGGGTTTCTCATAGAAATGAGGAGGAGGGGATTTTGTTAATTTCCAGATACTATGTGCCAATAACACAAAGGTAAATTTGTCATGATAAATCATTTAATGACTTCACCTACAACTACTTTCTGAAGTGCGTGTTTGCGGTTTTGCTTTCTCGCGCTTTCGTGACGCAGCGCACACTTCAGCCAGGCTGAGCAGGAGCTCTGACTTCACCTCAAACAGCTTTTCCATTCTCTCTACTAAAGATACCGGACAAATATCACAATCCTGAAGATTGCACCATGTAACTGCAATTATTGAAGTGCAACACTGTCATTAACGACACCTAAATTTGTGCATACAATGACATTTCACAGTTATTTTTGAGGTTTGGAAGAAAGTATGTCTGTTGATACTCCTCCACTCTGAATTCCTTGGTGGCTTCTGCCAACTCTGAACCATTTTTGAAACTGATCTTTTTCCTTAGTTACGTGAGAATGCCTAGTAATGAACTTCATGGCAGCTGTGCTACGTGTCATTTTTCCGAGAAGACTGGATGGAAAGGGGGTTTACAACTAGCAGGTCCAGTGTGGACTACTCAGCCAGAGTCCAGAGATTTGAGAGGTTATGGAAAAAAGAGGCGAACAGCTTATTCAGAGGACAGAAAGAGTGTAAAAATTTCTGATGCTTGTAATCAATAACTGTGTGTTTTTCTAAAAAATTGTGTTTCATACGATAAAACTGTCTCATAAGAAATAAGAGGTTCCCCTGAAAATGAATTCTGTCCTAACACTATCTTCATATTCTTCCTACTTGCTCGTGAAGTCTGCATAGTAGAGGAATAAATTCAAAATGTTTAATTATTTCCACATGTTGAGTTGCGGTTGTTCATCCTGGAGAAGAGAAGGCTCAGGGGAGACCTTAGAGCAGCCTTTGCCTATGAGAAATCTGGAGAGGGACTTTTTAAAAGGGCACGTAGTGACAGGACAAGGGGTAATGGCTTCAGACTGGAAGAGGGGAGTTGGGTTGCCCAGGGAAGCTGTGGCTGCCCCATCCCTGGAGTTTCAAGGCCAGGTTGGACGGGGCTTGGAGCCACCTGGTCTAGTGGGAGGTGTCCCTGCCCAGGGCAGGGGGGTGGAACTGAGTGATCTCCAAGGTTCCTTCCAACCTAAACCATTCTGTGATTCTGTGATTCTATGATTCTATGTGTAGCAACAATATTTATATTATTCTTTCACATGTACCAAAATTTAACTAGATTTTTATGTATGATAAACCTTAAAGTAAGTTTCTTGACAGAATATAAATTTTTAGGATGAAGTTGCACATACAACAGAGTAGGCACCAGAAGAAAGATCTGATTTCTGTAGTCCTTTGTGAATATAAAAAAGATATCTGGGTAGACATTACAGTCCTACTGTTATAATGATGGTTTAATATTTTGTGGTAATAGAACATTTGTTTTTGTTTGTGTTCCAGACAAGAAAGTTAGCTTGCTATCAGAGATGGAATAATTGTGTCATTTGACTATGACTGACGTTTTACCTAGCTTGCTGAACATTATTTTTCTTATTTTTTTTGTTGAGTATATTCATTAGTTTTCTTATTTCTTTTGTTTAGTATATTCCTGTCAGCATTTTCAACGCTTGTTTTTAATGATACGTCTTATAACCTACTACACAGTGCATAAAACCTTGATAGCATTTTTTGATCCATCTTTTGGCTTCAAGTTTCTGCTTTTTTTGTGTATTTGTTGGTTATAAATCTGTGACAAAATAGCTCTGTCCTAATTGTCTTCCTCAGTTATTTTTGAAGTGCTTGGTAGCTACAAACAATTCAGTGTTTAATAAGTAAAATCTTCAGACACAGACTTTTAAACCAACAAGTTGGTTGGTTTAAGGACTTATATTGTCCTTACTGAATGTCCTTGGAATCTTGCATATGATTTTTAATTTCTTCTCTGTATTGGTTAGGTGGTGAAGTCCTGACATATCCCATTGTCATTCTTTTCTGAGTCCTTGTAAATACTGAATTTCAGAAAGATGTAACAGCTTATTGTCTGGTTATTAAGTTTTTTATCTGGTGGGAGGGCAATGCACCACTTCTGGTCTTCAGCAGAAGGTGGTTGTCCTGCTGGGTTACTCAAGAGGTCAAGCAACGCAATGCTAATTAATTAGTCTTCAGTGCTACGTTTTCCATGGCTGTTTGTAAAGCAGTATTTGATGTTTAATACAGAATCTTATCAAGTTCAGGAGACACATGTTGCTCTTCTCATGAAATTTGATTCATTTTTTGCCTAGTTATAAGCCATAGAAGATCACATAGACAGTTAGCCTCCTTTCTTCCCTGAAAATGGCATAAAACAAGCAAAAAATGCATTGAGTTGACCAGTTCTTCAACAGTAATAGTAACAGTGTTAACTTTTGCTTCTTGCTAAATGAGTTTTTATACCCTTAGTAGAGACGCAAATACAAAATATGCACAACAATTTTTGGAAGAGTGTACAAGAGGCAAATATCTCCCGGAAGTTTAGTATGTATTGCTTTTGCATACTACTGATGATTGCAACAGTATTAATAGCTCCTTTTTAAAAATTTATTTTTAATAACAGACTAGAAAATGCACATAGAAAGGCAATTCTCCAGCCAAACAGCAGCGTATTTCATAATAAAATTAAAAGAAAGTGCTACACAGCAGATGTAATGCCACTCTTTCTAGAGAGAAAATCTGCATATGTAAATTCCAGTAGCCAACAATAGCACATTACTAAATTTTTGAAGTTCTGCTAAGGGAGGATTTTATGAAACACCATACCTGGGCCACACAGAGAGTATAAAACAATAATATGGAATCTAGTTCACTCTGCAGAAAAAAAATATTTCTGATACAAAATAATATTTGTGCTTACTAAATATTCCTCATACCTCTTTTTTTTTTTCCCAGGTATTTCTTAGAGTATCTACTTTATTAGTCTAGTTTATGAGAATGTTAAAGAAATAGATAAATCAAGCAATAATGCATTAAGCAGCAATGCCAGAAGGACAAAAAAAAATTTAAAAACCCCCAACCACTACAATATTCTAGCTGTATTTCATTATAGTGCGCTTGGTATGACTTCAAGGTATTCGGGATGTCTACGTGAACGTTACATTCCAGTTATTAATTGATTTCCTTCACCCCTACCTTTACAATTACTTTCTGAATGCAAGTTCTTTTGAAGCATATGTAGTAGGAGTTTACAGCAATTAAGTCTGCAAACTGGTTACTTCGTAATGCATGTTAATATCTAGTCTGTTCCAAGATCAAATTCGCTTACTAAGCCAGTCAATGAACTTGAGCAACAGCTCAATTATTTGTATTCCACTCCACTTATCTGAAAAGTATAATTGGGATATGATTGGAATAAATACTCAGTTTCCCTGTTTGGATGTGTTCACCAGAAAGATAATGTTTAAATCAGGGAAAAATAACGTTATAAACATGCAGTTAGTTATATATGGTCTTGGAAGCATACTGTGTAATACTGTTTCTACGTTTTTAAATAATTTTAACTTTGAATATTTAGCAATTTGTCAACTTGAAATAAGATTTTAAATGATTTTCACTTTAATCTCCCTTTATGTAGGAGCTATAAATTCATATTTGTTTATTTTCCAAAAGAAAATATTGCTCCTTATGTTAAGATGTATGTCAGTGTGATGGAATTAAATTATTTCATGTTCTTGTCATATTCTGAGCTACACCTGCTACTTTTGCATTCGTATTAAAAGTTTGTCCTCTGTGTGTGTGTTATCTGAGAATTTCTATTCCGTCAGCTTCCTGCCTGTCTTTGTGTATCTTTTAGATTAAGTGGATAAGATCTGAGGGGTACTAACTTAAGAAAACACATGACAAAGAAAGGAAAAGTTGGGAGAGAAGTTGCAAATCAGTGAACAGATAGCAAGAAATAGTTTGGGATTGTAAATAAAAAAAAAGAAATGTGCCAAGGTCATTGGACTGGAACAAGTGAAATGCAAAAACAAAATTAACCAAAAGGAAACAGAGAAAGGAAGCAAAGATTGTGCCTACACAGAATATATCAACAGCAGTTTACAGTCTGGAGCAGAGAAACGAAATCCAGCTGACATTGCTCAAATTCTAACTTCTGTCACTGCAGAAATGGAAAAGGATGAGAAGGCTGTCAGGGAGTGAGAGACAGAACCAAGCTCGTGTGAGCAGCACCTGTGATTTTGCCAGCAGGTTAAGAACAATCAAGAAAACTTAAAATTGGAAGGTGGAGTTGGTTGAGACTCTACAAGGCTAAGCTAAGCTAGGCAAGGCTAATGTATTTGAATTAATCCTGAATTTGCTTTTCCTTCTTCTTCTGCAAATAATAACTTCTTCACAACCTGCTCAAATTCTTCTTTTTTTCCTCCAGATGTCCGAATTATATTCGATCCTCTGCACAAAAATACTCCTCACCTTTTCCCTGGACGACATTCCTTGGAAGTGTTTCCTTAAGAGTTGATCATTTTGAACCCCTTTTTATTTTTTGTTCTTGCCTGTTTTGGTTTGTTATTTTTTTGTTTGTTGTTTGTTTGAGTTTTTTTTTTTTACTGTTGTTGAACTACGCCAGTATAATCACACATAAATAATCTAGTAACCAGTTGATGAGATTCATAAATGATAGAACAGGTAAAAACCTGCAGAACAGATGGTTTTTTCATTAAAAATAAGGTACTTCGTGATTACAAAGTAAACCTTTATCCTGGTATTTAATCATTGGGCTGAGGCAGAACTTTTTCAAAGCTTTCTATGTGAAGTTTGTAAAAGGCTCTTTTCTAGGGCCAGCTTTTCAAAGCTATCAAACCTGCACAGCTGTAACTGATTCAACATAAATTCTTAAAAATCACGTTGCTAAGTACCAAACTTGGGAATTCCACGGCAAATTACACAGAAATATAGACTGAACTGTTCCTTCAATTATCTTTTGTAGTATTATAAATCATTGTATATATTTAAATTTCAAAAAGTCTGTGATGTTGAAACTCCTGTTTATTGTGATTCTGTGATTACATAGGGATTCTGGAAATACTCTGTTTTGCTTGTGGTAAAAGCTTATAGCAAGAGGCTGGTCAGTTGTGAGCAGTTCTTTGAATATTTTTATTTTAACAAACTTTCTGCTCAACAGGTTGTTCCCTAACAGTAGGAAATGACTAGTGGACAAGTCCTGTCCACATGAACTGCATTGCTGCAGAAATGTTCTGCGGTTGTAATGAACGCTGAGCAGATTTTGAGTTAGCTAGTTACAGCACATTCCATTTCTTGACGCTCTGTCCCAAGTAATTTTCCTTCTATCCAGCATCGCCTTCATTTGACCTGGTGCACTTTGATATTCAGAAGATGTCCTTTTGGTTATTGCGATATCCTAATAGCGGCAGTGATTATGTCTCTGGACAAGAGAAAGTGAGTCACTGAGCAACCACCTGTGTTACCTGCTAATGGAGTTTTGGGTTTCTGTAGCCAGTTTCATGAAAAGATAAGGAAAGGAGCACTTGCTACCGTAGTCTTGCATTGCCTGCTCTTCGTATTAGAAAGTCCAGTCCTTCAAATAATAGAGGTGACTAAAGAAATCTTTTTCCTCATCATTTTCTTCAGCTAAGCTTTGTGAAAAGTTAAAGCTCATCTGTCATGGTCAGTTGTGTGGAGAGCTACTGAGAAGGTAGAGTTCTGCTTTCTGAACCTAAGAGTAAGGGTGTCATAGAAAGACATCAAAAGAAGAGGACCATGGTGTTCAGCTCTCGTTCACGCTGCAGTTCTCATAACAGGTTGATAACGAGCCTAACGGGCCAGGACTGGGGTCCGGCAAATTTAGTGTAAGACACGGTTTGTACAAAGTCTTTGGCCTGTCGCTACTAGCAATGGCAATGCTATTTTCACTAGGCCACAAGGTAGAAAAACACTTATTTGGGGTTTCAAAACAAGCAGATTTTATATTCTGCTTAGTGCGCGCCTTCTTTTATGGATGCAACAGCTGATAGCGTGAAAGCTCAAATTCAAGAGTGCCACCACACCAAGTGGCATGGGAAGTTCTGTCAGAAGTAGAACAGAGATGGGAAAAGGGAAGGTTTGCTTCCAAATGGAAACCTGGTAAGGATGAAATTGTGCTGGGGTGGGTATGTACCGCAGCCAGTGAAGATGTGGCAGTCAACAATGGGACATTGCAGTTAGCCATCAACAACACAGATTGTGACAGTGTTTATCGCTATAGAGATGTATAGTCACGCACTGTTGGTCTTTTGGACACTTTATTTGTTATCTTTCAATGTTGTTTTTTGCTGGTTGTGAGAATCATAGCGATCCAACCAAGGTGTTAATCACCTCTTCTCTGAACATTTCTAAGACCTCCAAAGATGCACCTGACTAAGAAGACAGCTTGGCAGCCATCTTTATTTTATGAACGTGGACCTCACAGGGTGGACAAAGGTGACAGTGTGAGGTTTGGGTTGAGGGAAACGTGGCCAACTGGAGGAGGTCAGTGGAGCCAGACGTGGAACAGGCTGTGTTCCTACTGTGCAGTATGTTCTAGTCCATTCCTAAGTTGTATGCAAAAGACTTATTTTGTTTGCTCCAGAGAAAATTCCTCGTCATACAAATATGTTTGCAGTTGTGGCATTAGGATTCTGCTGTCAATCAGGAGGCAGAGAAAGAAGGCGCATGAGGCCTTAATGTAGTACTTTAGTGGTTATCCCTCCTAGTTTAACCTCTGGCTACCTTTATGGCTCCTGAATACATTCACAGAATCACAGAATGTTAAGGGTTGGAAGGGACCTCTGGAGATCATCTGGTCCAACCCTCCTGCCAGAGCAGCTCCACCTACAGCAGGGGGCACAGGATGGCGTCCAGGCGGGTTGGGAATGTCTCCAGAGTGGGAGACTCCACCACCTCTCTGGGCAGCCTGTGCCAGGGCTCTGCCACCCTCAAAGTCAAGAAGTTCCTCCTCGTGTTCAGATGGAACTTCCTATATTCAAGTTTATACCCATTGACCCTTGTCCTGTCACAGGGCACCACTGAAAAAAAAACCTGGCCCCCTCCTCCTGGCCCCCTCCCTTTAAGTATTTGTAAACATTGATGAGATCAAGTTCATTATCTAAAAGCAGAGTGTAGCAGCTGGAAATTTTTTTTTTCCATTTTACAGAGAAACCACTTTAATACTACCAGGATGTATACTCCACACATTTCTAAAAAAGCCTTTTTAAAATTAGCATCCTTGTAAGTCTGTGAACAATGTGTAATTTTTAAACAGGGCTGCCGGAAGTGATGGTGAAAGTAATTTCAGAATAAACTTCAACGATTGCTGTCTTAATCATTAAGAAAGAGAAAAATATTTATCTATGAAAGTTTAGTCACTGCAACTTGCATGCAGTGTAACACTCGAAGCGCATACCTGTCATAAATAAGTAATAAATAACATCATAATTTAAAGGACAATATTAAGCAGAACCAATTAGTACCAAAATGTCTACCCTCTCATCTTAATATGTAGTTCTTCATTATATGACATTTAAAGTTTCTGTAAGTTGACTCTCAAGTATAATACATTATGACCATTCTCATTAAAACTAGCTTTTCTTATAGCACTTACAATGTTGGACTCCTACGGATAACATAATGAGGGTAGAATGCATTTTGATTGAGTTACCACTAGGGAGAAATTTAATTTAATTAAACTGGTCTTCATTAAAGTATTACATTGAAGTAAAGTAATTATAAAGGCATGTACAGTATTAGAGAAAGCCTGCTGTTTAAAAGAGAGAGAGGGCTCATTTTAAAATTATCATAATTTTTTTTAAAAAAAGCTTTGTTCCAATAATTATGTCAAGACTTCTAAAGCATTCATACCTTGGAAAACCTGGTGATACGTAGATGCCATTTAAAGCTAATGCTATTCCATCTACTTGTAATTTCTGCCAGTCTGCCTTTGAAAACAAAATTCTGTAGCCCCATTCTGTTTTGTTCAAACATCTACTAAAACTTCAACACAAATATGTGGGTGTTGAATATATTTGCATTTTAAAAAATAGATAAAAGCACAAGGAAATCTCAGATTTTTGAAGGTGAATTGTTTTACCCTTTGAAAATAGACAGCAACACAAGTTCTCACAGGACACATTTCCTCTTATGCTTTCATTTTCCATAAATATAATGCCCCTACACTGTTGTCACCCAACTGATGCATGCTCAAAGTACAAAGACAGCACATCTGTTTCAAGAAGTCCATGAGGAGGCTAGGGCAGTTTTCAGATGAAGTACAATGACATTCTTGCTCTTCTATTATTCCTTTTTTTTTCCCCCCTCATCCCCTATTCACCACCGTTGCTTTTTGTTTCAGGGTGAATTTTCCCATTTGGTTGATTTTACTTTGGTTTGGCATTTTGCTTTGGCAAACGGCATGCCTGTCCGTTTGCTTGGGCAACCCCATGGTCTGGACTTTGGATGGAGCATCCTCTTTGACAGAGAGATATCAATGACTTTCCCAAGGAGTTGGCTTAGCTCCTCATCGTTGTGAAGGCAAGTTGAAGGCGGTGAGGCAGAATTCTGGTTGTTGGTACAAAAAAATTTGCCCACCAGCCCAGGAATCTCAGCCCTCATTTGATCCACGTACACGAGGCACCAATCCCATTTTTGAATGGTTACTTTTGCAGGAAAAAAGGTGAATATGGTCCCCAGGAAAGTGATTTGAGTTAGCTTGGGAAGAATTAGCTCTGGCCTTGCTGTCCTGCCTTACAGTGCCTATCCTTGTGCTTTGTTGGCACTGATTGCTTTGATTTGCCCTTTCTGTGTATGATTATAATACAGCCTGTGAATTCATTTTCATCTGATATTGTTATTCTATTTAATTCAAACCTCTCCAATTTGCTTCCATGTATGGAGAATTAATAGAAGCATATGTTTTTCTAAAGTGAAACCTCCTCCTGTCCATTTCCCTGAAGTCTTTATTGAGTTCTGCCAGCTAGATGTCCAACAGAATCAGTATTCAATGGTCTAAAAAAAAAAAAAAAAANTTAAAAAAAAAAAAAAAAAAAAAATCATTAAATCCTCTTTGACAGGTAGCCCTTGCATAAATATGTAAAGTCTCCATAGAGCACACATTAATACAAAACAAGAACAATATGGCTTTAGTCTTAAAAAAGTAAGAATGAGTCTCACTGGTATGTTTTGTTTTCCATTTTTTAATTACTGCTGTTACTTTTTCCTCTATTTGTTTTGCATTTCTTCCCTCTTTTTTAATATTTTTATTTCCCTTTCTATTGGAATACTGTAATAACTCAAAACACAAAAAAAATATACAAGAAATGTGTCATTTTTAGATGTGGACTGTATAATGGCATTTATTACAGCATTTGGACTTTTTTTTTTTTTTCCCCAAGCACCCTGATGTAAAAATCTGTTGAACACTAGAAATCCCGTAAAGAGTGGAGTGGGTGCTAATTTGTCAACAAATTAGAATTAGGTCATACATCAAATACCATCCTCTTAGTGTGAAAGATGTGTATCTGATTTTTTTTCCTGCCTTATAAATGAAAGAAAATATATTTTAAAGTGGTTTTTTTGTATATACAGTTAAACGACTCAGACAAACATAGCACTTCTTTCCCTTAACATTTGAGGCAATTTTGCTTATTAGAAAAGTGATGGGTTTGTAGCCTATTTTTAGAGAGATGAAACCTATTTCTTTATCTTGTCACAATGGTGACCACGGCATTTAGAGCAAAACTGGAAAGCAGATGTCAAGGTGTTTACAAATTTTCAAAATCTTCAATGGAATCGGCAGGAGTTTTGTTGAAGAGTGAGATTTTGTTTGTGGGTTTCCCAAAGAGGAGAACTGTAGCAGTACTAAAACGCAAGTTTGAAATGATGATTCAAAAGGTCATAAGTTAATTTCTCACTCTGCTGTAAGGACGGGTTCCTGTTTCTATTGTCACTATATGTGTATGTATGTCTACTTGTGCACATGTTTTGGCATCTATTGGAGGAATTAATTTTAGGGCTTTTATTTGCTTTCCACCATTTTGAAATTTCCATTCTTGGCTGAATTTTTCATGCTGCTATGTTTTGGTTTTTTTTAAATCTTTTTTTCCCACTCTTTTGCTGTTTTGAGAAAATGAAATTTCAGTGAAATTTACAAAAAAAAAAAAAACCACCTGAAAAAGTGCTACTGAAAAAAATATTAACATCTCTATACTCACCCATGTTACTTCAATATTAACATTTATTCTGATGTGTGTAAACTTGTCTTTACAATTAATTCTGGATTCATGTATTCAGTTTCCCCCATAAACTGAAAATGTGAACCCAAATCTAGACTATCCTGATTTTTTATTGATATAAAAGTGACAAAACTCACCTCTTTTGCTTACACCAGAGCACACACAGATCTTAGACTTGTTTCTCACACTAAATCCCTTTTATACCAATTTTTTTCACTATTTTAGCAGACTAGGGGCATGAAAGAAGACAGAGAAGGCCCTTCAGGGCATAATGGGCATACACTTAAGTGTAGTGTGGTTTCTTCTCCTCAAGGGACCTGGAAAGCAGAATTAAAGTTGGAAAGACCTGAGGGGGCTTGCCAGAATACTGGGAATACAAAAATCCCTTAAAACTGCGGTATCTCTCATTTCGCATGTGTTCAAACTCACAGTGCAGGGACAAGTGGGATTGTTGAGTTAAGCCCTTCTGTTCTCAAGGTATAATATAGACCTGACATGGTTCCTATTCTTTAAGAATATGGCCTTTAAATAAAACCAGACATTTATATATGCAAACATAAGCTTTTACCTTGATATTTTTTTAAATGATAATAAAAAAATGATTGCATCATAATAATATGATTTATTCAAGCCATATTAATTAATTGCATCAGCTCTCTAATACTGCATGTTTATTCCAACCTGTTGTGTACAGGTCTAAAGATTTTTTTTTTCACAGTTTTTTGTAAGAGCTTCTGCTTTTTGCACAGCTTAAATATAATCCAAACCTCACAAAATTAAAGGCAGAATTGGTACTACTGATCCTTTTGCTAACTGCATCGTGTCAATCCAATTTCTGTTGCATGTTTGACCTTCCTGCTTAGTCTAACAGGATGGAGCTGGAGATTTTATTATAGTCTCATCAAGTAGCAATCATTCAAAATAACACATTTTGTCCTTTTGCCGGATTCATTACCTTGAAACCCATTCCTTGTGTTTTATATTCTACATAACTCTCAAATTGCCTAAAGGATTTACTGCATTCCCCTAAATAAGGTACTTTTAAAATATTTCCTGATTATGGATTTAGAGTCTGATTCTTCATTGTCTTACAGTCTCTGCAGTAATATTACGCATCCTGTGTAATTTTGTGAAGACAGGCTGGGTATACAGTGCCATCAAATCAGAATATGGCCATAAAGCAGGGGCAGCGAGAACGTGCCTGTATATAGCTGCGAAATTCGGAGAACGGGGAGGCTGTTTCTGACCAGGTTCCTCACCGTGACTGCTACTTCCTCTCTGGAATTTCGTATGTGTGGTTACATCTTTGTTAGTGGATTCACTAATTCTAAGGAACAGTCCTGGGAATTGGAACTTTATTACATATGCTGCCAAATTGTTACGACGGCCTCGGGAGTATTTTTGGATTGTGGCCTTTGACTTGCACCTTCACACTTGGTCCAGGTGCTGCACCATGGACATAAGGCCCTGACCCTTGGTGCTACCCCAAGGCTGGCGCTTGATATGACTCAAAGAACCATAGAAGCATAGAATTGTTTTGGTTGGAAGAGACCTTTAAGATCGTCAAATCCAACTGTTAACTTAGCACTGCCAAACCCACCACTAACCCACGTCCCCCAGCAGCACATAAACATGTCTTTTAAATACCTCCAAGGATGGCCACTCCACCACTGCCCTAGGCAGCCTGTTCCAATGCTTGACAACCCTTTCGGTGAAGACATTTCTCCTAATATCCAATCTAAACCTCTTCTGGAGCAACTTGAGGCCATTTCCTCTTGTCCCATCACCTGTTCCTTGGGAGAAGAGACTGACCCCCCTGGTTACACTCTCCTCTCAGGCAGTTGTAGAGAGCGAGAAGGTCTCCCCTCAGCCTCCTCTTCTCCAGGCTGAACAACCCCAGTTCCCTCAGCCGCTCCTCAGGAGACTTGTGCTCCAGACCCCTCACCAGCTCCGCTGCCCTTCTCTGGACATGCTCCAGCCCCTCCATGTCTTTCTTGGAGTGAGGGGCCCGAAAAAGACCACTCATTCAGGTCTGCCTGGTCACTGGCACCAAGGTCCTTGTGCTCCAGTTCTCCTCTGGACATGGAAATGGGCTTTTGATGGACTGATGGCTCCCGTGGTGGGCCCAGGTGAAGCCCAGCAGGGCAATTTTTGGGCTCCCGCAACTTGTCATTATCTCTCTGGGCTCCTTCGTGGGTACACAGCTGAGCTTTTACCACATAACCTAATGATATTCTTGAATGGCACATAGCTTGTGTTGTGTAAATTGCTTGGGAGAAACATATATTTGCAGTACATAATAAGCTGAAGGGGCACACAATTATATCATGAAAGTGATATATGACAAAGTAATTGGAATTTCAGTTAAAAATGTGATTTAATTTATCGTTTTTCTTTATTTTATCATATCAATGTCTGGTAGCTTTACTAGATTGAAGATATAAACTGCTGCATGCTGTGAACTTTTATGCTGAAAAATAGAAAAGGCCTTTTTGAACCCAGAGCTCTACGGTAGGCTTTAGCACAGGCTAAAAACCCTCGTGTCACTCTTCTGCCGCTGCCAGATTCTCAGTGGGTATTTGGATATAGTCTGAAAATCCTACGTCTGGACTACAAACTCTATTGGCTTCTCTGTAACAAGAACTCTTTATTTTTGGTCTGTTATTAGGACCAGAGGAATTATTGCATGCACACAAATACACACAGACAAACATTGATTCTCTCTGTCAAATTAAGACTACAAATTCCACCTGCACTTTAAAAACCTTTCCTGTCCTTTCTTTTTTCTTTCCTTTCCGTAGACTTTCTGGCAGTTTCACTTCTAGTGCATATTTCCACATATGTCTCCGGGTCAATATGAGTTGTATTTATGCTGACAAAGTGTAATTATATCGTTAGAAGTCAGGGTTAAAGTCATTGATGATGGAAACCAATGGAAACCTCTTATAGGAATTGCTTTAAGATCCTGCTACAATCGTGTAGTTAGTGTGTGAACTTCATGGCTGAAAAAAAAGTTAGTTTACATGATACAATTTCTTAATGCAAACCAAAATAATGTGGGTGGTAATGTTGGATCCTCTGGAGAAAGGATCCTCTGGAGAAACATGTGTATTGAAAGCTTTTCTAGACTGAGATACCTGAGGGTCCTTGCCTTGGCATATGCCTCCTCCTTTAGAGATTTCCAAAATGTCATTTTCCCATCTTCACCTGTAGGCACTCCTAAGAACTGGCACTCTGTTTACAGCAAAAATTCTGTATTTCCTCTCTTTCCTCTGGTATTTACAACATGTGTTATCTGGTTCAAACTAAACTCTATTGTGAACGTACTGAAACATGAGCTGGAAAGCATATAACAGTATCATTTTGTTAATAGATAAAAAATTGCTGCCATCAGAGAACTGCTGATGCTTTGAATGGCTTCATTTAATGAACATTTTCAGATGAGTATATCATGGTTCTGGTGCAAGAAGCGATATGTGACTTGTTTCCATTCTTGGGATTTTTTTTCTTGATATTCTGTTGAAATCAGATGGGATTCTGCCTAGAGATGTGCACATTTGCTGAAAGTTTAGATCCGATTTACTGTGACCTTCTAAAATGATCAGATTCTAGTAAAAAGCACAGCTAAACATATCTCAACTAAACCGATGCAAAATTGATCAAAAATTATTGTACATAAACAAGGCAAATTATTTCTTTATGTGCGGTGCACAAATATATAAGATTTTAAAAAAATACACTATGGGATTGTCCAGGACCCAATAGGTGTCTGATATCCTATACGTTTTTCACTAGAAGTGTAGATAAATTGCAATGTTTTATACATAACTTAAGGTTATCATTTACCTTAAAAAAAGGCTTATTTATGTTTCCATCTTCAGTTTTTATGTAAAGAACTTTGAGCCGGTTATCTTCTCTTGAAATACAATAGTAAAAGAATAGTGAAATGTGCTTCAATTAGCTCAAATTACATGCCAGAAAAAAAATTTAAGAAAGTATGCAGAGTACTACACTGTCATTAGTACATCTCTATGGTTCTTAGTTGTTACTTATGTTTTACCCTGCCTGTTTTTCCAAACAAAACAGAGCCGTGTCCCTTCTTTCTCCCTGTTCCCAGAAGAGTAAAGGTCTCCTGATGCCATAGTGTTGTCTCTCCTGCTAGCAAATATGGGGGTTACCTAATACTTATTTTTAAGACTTCTGAAAATGTCTTACAACAAACAAAGTGCCAAAGTACAAAATAAGAACTGGATCAATTTTCAGGAAGAAATTTTTCACTCTGAGGCTGGTGAGTACCTGGCCAGGGTTGCCCAAAGAAGCTGTGGCTGCCCCGTCCCTGGAGGTTCAAGGCCAGGTTGGACGGGGCTTGGAGCAACCTGGTCTAGTGGGAGGTGTCCCTGCCCAGGGCAGGGGTTGGAACTAGATGGTCTTTGAGGTCCCTTCCAACCTAAACAATTCTATGATACTATGATAATATATGCTAAAAAAAAAGATATTTCCTTAGTGCTTGAATCTAGCACTTTATCTCTACACAGCAAAAGCAGTTGTAAGTCTCAAATGAAGCCTGGTCTTGAGTAGTTTAAATTATCATCTCACCTGGTTTCAAGGCACTGACCCTTTGTCATTCTGCAGTAGACTTTGATGTCTGGCAGCCTCCTGTTATTCGGTTGGGTTTGGTTTTGGGTTTGGGTTTTTTTTCCCTCACCGACATCACATTTTTCCTTGGTTGTTTCAGCCACTGCTTGTTTTCTCTTCCACATTGATGCAATCCGCCTTACATGGCTCTCAGCTTGTTGCTTCAATTAACTTCTCAATGGACCCCCTGGCAACTTGCATTGGCTCCCACTGCTGTTTCCCATCTCCCTGCTGCTTTTTATCACTTTGCTTGTATTTTGGTGATCACTAACCGGCTGCTTAGACTATTGTTTGGAGCACTAGTGATTCCCTGCTGATTTTATCACTTATTCCCTACAGATCTTTTCTTAAACTTGTATTTTGTTCTCTATCCAATTTTGATATTAGATTTCTGGCTGTGGGACTCTATAAACCAAATCCGAGGTACCTTTCTCAGAAATAATCAATCTATTTAGAAGATACTTATTTTTCTTTGAATTTCAAACATTGAAAGTGGTTATTTGAGGCAAAAATATTCCAATTTAGAGAATTAATACTGTCAATTAATTTTTTTAATCTATGACTGCATTTTTCCCGTGGTTCTTTTTTTTTCATATTGACAGTTGCTTGTAAATTATATGAAGTAAACTAGTAAACAGTACTCTGTGACTTCTGTTTCCCATTTAAGACATGTTAAGAATCTGTCCCTGCTTGCAAAGTTCACTTAATCTTTTGCAACATTAATACCCTATTTTTTATAGTATTTAATATTTTCAGAACTTTGCAGGGATACTTAAGGCCTTATGGGAAAGTCACAGTAATACTATGCGTAAATCAGAAACCAGGAGTGAATTGTATATATTACAAATATTTTAACCTCGTTAATTAAAAGTATTGTTATATTTACCTTTTCTAATCACTGTCAGTCACTCTTCATCGTGATGTACACGTTTCTGAAGCAGCTTCTTATCTCCAACAAAGAATTTTTCAAACAAACAAAATAGTGTCTGCAAAAATCTATTAAATGAGCCATTGGAGACCTTTTTTTCTTCAGGTTTCTAATCAGATTCAGTTTCCAGACCATATCTGTGGGTTTGGACGGACCTTGTTCATTGATTCATTTTCAAAACACAGTCTATTGTTTATCCTCTCCTCTTGATATAAATTTAATTTCTAATTAAGAGTGTTTTGGAACCAGTTGATCTCTTGCTTATGTTCCTCTTTAAAGCCTGGTGTGACCGAAATATCTTTACAAAGAATTTTATACCAAGTTTTATAATGTATTATTATTATGAATATAATTATATTTTAAATAAGAAATTAATTCAATTGTGCCCAGAATTTGTATTTGTAAGGTATTATTATAGTTGATGTTAAGCAAGTTATACCAGTACCAAATAACCAGAATAAGGAATCATTTGCACCTGTGCCATCTTGTACATTGAATTATCCTCCAAACTTTATGGACTGAGAAGGTTCATGTCGTCAGAATTTTCTGCCTTGCAATCTATTCTTGAATTTTACATTATCATATGCATAATCTTTCTATGGAGGACACACATACGATACCATATTGCTATACATGACAGCCGTCATCAGACATTGTATGACTCAGAGATAAAATATATGTGTGTTAGAACAATGTCCAAGACACCTATTATCTATGTCATCAGTTTTCATAATTTCTGTGTTAATCACACTTCAATTTTTTTTTATTTTGAAGCCAATTTGGTGAAATTTTAATTTATTGAATAAGGCTATTATATTAAATAATACTGTCCACTTTTCTCAGAACAGTCTGAGGTTTTATTTAAACTGTTAACCTTTATTTTTGAAAGCTAACAAAGTTGGAGGGTTTTAAAACAAATTTTTTTCTTTTATTTTTTTCCCCAGAAATAGAGAATTTTCCAAATGCATCCAGAATATCTCATTCTGTTAAATGCATTTAGTAATAAGCTAAAACCAGTTCAAATCTTTATGTACTTTTGTCGAGCTCTGTAAGTAAACTTTTGAATGGAGGCTTCTAATACCTATTTTGTGCACATATGGATTCAGCAGGTCGTTATTTGATTAGTAAGTAAAATCAGAAGAAAAAAAAGTTATCTTATTTTTTTTAGCACTTTTGAATGTTGTATACTGAGAGTATGAACAAAGTTAGTTGTGTAACACACAAGAGATTATGTATATTTCGCTAGAGATTAGTGGTTACATTTGCATTAGATAATTCCTTTCCAGAGGGCAAAAGTTCTGTATCAAAGTGTACAGTCATTTTTAGCTTTAGGTATATGGGCATATGCACAGAAACAGGTATATGTAAGAGCTCAACTTCATTTTTCCGGTAAATTAATCTGAAAATTACCATAGTTTATATCTCATTGATGAAAGGATGTTTCATAATGCCATCACAAATTACTTTCTCCCTATTACAGTCAGGCATTCATTAAAAATAGAGAAAGTTGAAAACATAATTTAAATGCATAAAGACCGCAGAAACACATATAGTGAATCAGGAGGAACTATTTGTCCTGCATGGGACGTTGTTGGAAGGAAATTTTGTATTTACACAAAGACAGATGGCACTATACAATCTTCTTTAAAAATCATTCTAAGTAAGAAAGGCAAATTAGGGACTATTTTTCTTCTGTATGTCAAAGCACATGCTAAGCAAAAGCCTGCACTGTTTATTACCAGGACACACAGAACCTTCACTGAACAAGCAGAATCTCACAGGAAATAGTTTAAGAACTGTGAACCTCAAGATGAAATCTCATGATACTTTAAACACTTCATCTGACAATATAATATATTTGTAATGTGTTAAAGGTCTGTAATGCTACTGGATTTTTATTGCTGAGGCATTAGGGACTTGCTAAGGTGAAGTGTTTTGTCAACCGTACGTGGTTCGATTGTCAGATCAGATTTAAATAAACAGCGGGTGATGGTTGGAGACTTTTATCCTGTGGATTAACTCTGTGTCAACGCCAATACTAAGATTCTTTACAATGTTAAGTATTACCGTGAGCTTCTGTCAGAGCAGAAATAAGTCCTTTGCTGTACTTTATTGTAAATATCCAGAGTGAGAATGAAACCTGGAGTCAGTCGGGGGTCGTACGTCCAGCATCCGTGTTCCGCGTGCATCTGCAATGGCTAAAGTTTGGATCTGAAAATCGTCAGTGGATGTAAAGGGAAAGGATATGGAAAAACAATAGTGGGTTCCTTAGAGATTTCAGTCTCGTACCTGTTGAGGATCCTCAGAAAACGTGAGCTAGGCAGCTTGCAGAGTTCTGTACTGTTTGGTAATCTGAAATTTCCACAGGGTTTTCTCTGTGGAGTGGCAGCCGGTATTTACAAAAATGCTTCTGGATTCTCTGGTGGTGACGTGGGAGGGTGACAGCATTTTTTTCCTGAAAAGGAAGAAAAGCCCAACAGTGTCACTAAGGAAGGACAAACCTGTGGAATGAAGGAAGCTCACACTTAGAATAAAGAGCCCAATTCCGGTTTCTGTTCTGCCAGTGGCCACAACACATGCAGATGAGAAGCGATTTTCTATGAATATCAAAGTGAACCCAATAGTTTTAGCATCACGCTAATCTTAATCGTTCCCTGCCTTGGTTTCCCAATCCGGAAGATTAAAATATTCAGTCCTCTGTAAATCTGGCATGTACGAATGCCTAAATGGACTTAAAACAGTGCCTTTAAAACTAGGTCTACAAGTTAGTGACATACCATTTGGTCTGTATTTTGAGTTTGCTTTGTAATAATGGGATTTATGAGTACCTGCCAAAGGAAAACTAAAGCTTACATGATTCTTTTATATGAAGCTAGTATATATTTGATAGAAACAGATGCCACTATCTGTTGAATGGTATTATGAATGGTAACAGATATCAAATACTTTTTATTCAAGCCAGAAGCTTTTTCATTGAATCAGATGGGATCTGAAGTTTCTTCTGTGAAAGAAAAAATATTTTAACACCATGAAAAAGATAAAATTACAATGTTTTGTTGATTTATTTCATAGATGTCTTGGAAATATTAATCATATATGAAATCGAAGATGATGTTAGCCTTGCGACTTTTTATTTTGAGGTCAGCTGATCTAGTTATTATGCACATATTAAGAAAAACTGAGTTGCTACATCAAACAGGACTCACTTGTTTCCTTGTGCAGTTGTGAAACTTAGTGCTGCAGTAGAAGTTCTGAGTCTAAGCTATCATTGCTGTTATTTCCTAGTTAAACTTAGAAAACGAAGAATAAGGAAATTACTCAGAGCTAGTAGAAACATAAATTATCTTGTCTACGTGTCTTGCTATAATATCCCCAATGTTAGTAACTCAGGGCTGGATGCAGAACCAGTAGTAAAACCTTGAGGCGAAGGATGTAGTTCTTGTACAATCTAACAGTAGATTAATGCAACCCGTTTGCATCCACCCCTAACAGATTGCATATGGAGTTGTGCTCAGATTTACTGTCAGCTTAGGTTTCATTACTGCCTTTCTGTGGAGATACTCATACATCAGTAATGGTGCCTGATCTAAAACAAGTAAATGTCAATGTGTTTAAGATAGTATTTTTAATCATCTAGGACTGTCAACTATTCCTGTGTTTGCTTACTTTCTTGTTATACTTCATTTTGATTTAAGTTGATTTGAGAGAAGTAGGCTCTGCAGTGGAGCGTGTATATCCACAGCACTGAGGAAGCTCAGAATTCAGACTCACAAAATTACTCAGAGCTCAGTTTCTTTGAATCATAGACTCACAGAATGGTTTGGGTTTGAAGGGACCTTAAAGCTCATCCAGTCCCACCTCCCTGCCCTGGGCAGGGACACCTCCCACTAGACCTGGTTGCTCCAAGCCCTGTCCAACCTGGCCTTGAACTTCCAGGGATGGGGCAACCACAGCTTCTCTGGGCAACCTAAAAAAAGTTTGCTGAAGTATTTTTTCCTGCTGACATCCTATTTCTAACAGTAAACTACACTCCTTTTCTTCCTGTAACTGAAATTAACTATCTGTCATATCTAAGTGTTTCCTACTTGCATTTGTTCTCCTTGTTCCTCTCTGAACTTCTCCCAATATCCGTATTTTTATTGGATGTTGAAAGAGAATACATAAGTGGAGAACACTTGAAAGAAGCAGAAGCCTCAGCTAATGGTGGCTCAAAAAGTCCTACACTTATGACTACTTGTTCAGTTAGAGGAGAGTGTGAGATTTTATTATTTGTTTGCTTTTCTTGGAGCTATGAAAAAAGATATTGAAATAGTAGCTTTAGTGTGAACGTTTGCCTGGGCTGAGTGTATTAACACAGCTACAGTGAAAATAGTTCCAATTTTGCTTTCATAATAAATAATGACATATTTGGAGTGACTCCACTGAAGTAACTGAAATTATTATAGGTTTACACCATTGCTGAAGGTCATGTTAGAATACTTATTGTATTAGGTAATTAAGTCAGGCTGGGCATTAAACAAGGAAGAATGTGGAAAGGGAGAATTATTGATTTTCCTCATATATCTTAAATATGTCAAAAGATAACGGCTTGCTTATAAATTACACTAAAGTTATTGGTGCAGCTTACGTTGTATCTTTTACTCTAACAACCATGCTTAAATTTCTGTATGTTTGTCTTTAAAATTAGCCATACAAAGCTGTACTTTATAATAGCAATATTTGCATTAAACATGCTGGTTGTATAGAAGAATTTTCACTCATCATAAATAGAAAATAAGGCTTAACAGAATTTGGATACAGAACATCATACAGATGAACCTTAAATTGTACATCAGGTTTTTATGGCATGGACTGTAATGAGTTGGGAGTAGGAAAGAATTTTAATAGATACCTGTTTTGGCACGGTTCCACGAAATTTAATGATCTTTTGCACTGGATGCAATTTTTAAAAATTCTGTATTTTAAATATATTAGAGAGTTAGACTGAATAAATGCTCACAGACCAGTTTTTAATAAGAAATTCAAAACAACAGTTGTCATTACTCACTTTTGTATACTGAAGTACAGGAAAGAATTAGAAACAATAGTGATCACAAAGATAAACATCACTGTCTAGGCATGACTGTAATTTGAAAAAAAAAGGTTTTATATTTAAGGATAGTAAAATGAATACTGTGGATTACTTTGGAAATGGCTACAATTTTAGATCTAAATTTATATTTAAAAATAAGAAAGTTCTAATCTGGAAGAAATAAAGGCCATATTCAATCTTTAGATGTTGTTATTATTGTATAAATGTTGCAGAACTGCTGATTGATAAGTTACAGACACATTTTTATCAGGGTTCTTCTGTCATGTCCTAGAAAATATAGTTTTGTCAAATAATAGTCACTCACTCCAGAACTGCCAGATTTTACCCTATAGTTACAAAATAAAAACCTAAGGTTCTTACCCAGTTTTTCCAGAATAAGAATTTTGCTGGTTTTCCAGCACATGTACAGCTTAGGCTGCAGGAAGAGAACTAGAAAGCCTGGGCAAGTGCCACTTCTCTCGAGGAAAATAGTCTCAAGCCCTTCAGTATCAAGTAATATCACAAAAATCAGGACCCTCTTTCTTTTTTTTTTTTTTTTTCCTGCCCTGGAAACAGAAACCTGCAGATTAAAGACATGATACTCAAGCTGTTATTTTGTTACAGCGAGAGGGGATGTTAACCTTAAAGGAAAAATCAAATTTAGTCACTTAAGAATTCTTTTGTCTGTGCAAGAGAACACGCAGAGAAGTTTCTGGTCTTCTCCGCCTTCAGCTTTTACTTCTGTCAGTATATTTGCCTACGTACTCTGAGATAAAACTCAGCTCTCAACCAAGTAAAAACTGTCTAGCTCAACAGTTAGAATTTTCCCCATTTTTTTTTTTTACTGAAAAGTATTTTCTTGAGCACCATCTGCTTTCTCAGATAGTTTCATTACTGTGGGAAAAGACTCTTCTTGCTGAAGATGGTACAAATGCCTCATCAGGCCCAAGCTGAGCTGAAGATGCGTACAGCCTGCCACAGCCAAGTTCTTTGTACTTAAAAAGCAACAGCCGTTTGAAAGCATCTGGTTTTTTGAAGATAGATGTATCTCTGGCTCAGAGAATGTAGCTGGCAAAGAGGATGTAAGAAAGTAACTATTAAATTACGTACTTTTGGAGTTTCACTCAGATAGCGCTTTGATGGATGCTGGAGAAATATCTTTGAGTTTTATCGGAACAAAGTTGAGATCACGTATTTCACCTCCCCAAATTTTCATGATCAAAATTCTGGGGAAGTGCGTCATTCTTTTAGGTACACGGTTGCACAGTTATTGTCTATGTAAATAGTAGTACAGCACTCAGTTAAACGATTTTAACAGAACCTCTTTTCCTTCTCAGTTTTGTGTCTAGAAATGAAATAATCACAGAACATTTCAATATTTTGTTACACAGAGGTAAAGCAGAAGCTTTAGATCTTTTCCTTTTTTTTTCATTCAAGTCACTTTGCGCAAAGATACTTCTCATTCTTAGAGCTTGTAGGTGGACAGAAATAATCTTATGATGCTAAACTTTTAATAACATAAGGAACTTAACTGACATGTTCTAAAACTTCAGTTTTAATGGTGGAAATCGCTAAGGGCAGATCTAACAGAAGATTCCAGCTGTTATTACAGACAAGTCCTCCACTACTACAAAGAAACAATTAACAAGAGACTTTTTCAAAGATGGATCAGGCATGGAGGCCTGGTGCACGTTTTTACACCTTTAGTAGGTAAAAAAACCATATTAGTACCTGGTGGCAGCAGTTATGGAAGATAGTAAGAGTAGGTAAAGGGAAGCAAGAACCCAGACGTATTTAGTGTACTCTGAGACAATATTTTACTGGACTGATTTCAGATTTGCCTTTTGCAATCTTCTACTCCGTTTGTCTCCCAGATTTGGTGTTCCCTTATCAAAAGTTTTTGTTCCTGAGCCCTAGCTAATACAAAGCTAGGCTTATATAGCTGAAGAATGTGTTCATATATTTAGGAACATAAATTTCATTTAAAAAACCTTGTAGATGGTGGCTGAGACAACTACTGTGTTGGTGCATCTGTTTTATCCATACGTATTTGAGAGTAAAGTAGCAAATTGCAGTAACAGAGAGTAGATGGAAAAAAAAAGTCTCAGATTCACCAAGATTCACCAAGTCTGTGTTTATCAAAACCATTTCTCCAACTTTTTGCCTTTTTTATCTTTAGTATCTTACGGGTGAAATGCTTTGCCATTATCTGGTATAAATCATCATATTTTCATTGGAATCACTATGGCTTTTAAATACTGAAGATGTTGTTCAGTTTTTATTGTAATTATTTAATGATCAACAGTAAGTTGTATAAGAACCAGTGCATAATTGGCAGTTGGGCTTAAGAGCAAAACAAAGACAACCTGTACGTTTGACCAAGGGAGGTTTTTCCATAGCTGGTTCTAAACTGTCTAATGTGAAATATTAAATGTGAAGCTTAAAGGCATTTTAAACTCCAGAGTGAGAGGTATAGATGCAGTAATATATTAAGAGCAACATTCATAGTTGTTGTAGCCAATGACTGTTTTGTAAGTCTCTGTCTCTTTTACTAAGTTCTTAACAAACATGTCAAAATGGATAATCTGATTTTCCAGACGTCTTATGAGGTCCTGTGGCTGGATGATTTCAAGTTCTATGATCAAGTCATACTAAAGACAAAGGTCAAGTTACTCGTAAGAAGAGGAAGAGGGAATTCTGCATCAGAGAATGATAAGGAGCAGTGTTGAGGTCCCTGCTTACTTGTGAAGGGACAGGTCAGTTTATTTCCAGTAATTTGGTCATGGGAAAGTCTCTAGAGTCCCCACAGAAAACCTTCTCTTTGTTCTGAGTCCCGATGGACTCAGTGAACATGAATCATAATTTTTATCTTTGTGTGTAAAAAACCAGAGTCACTGGGCCCACAACTCAGGAGAGAGACCAATCTCTTAAACGACGGAGACTTGAAAGATTAAAAAAATTGTACTTGATATATACCATAAAACCACTCCTGGCCTATTGTAGTGTGAAAATGGCATACTTGATAATAGCGAACTTGAAATGTGGTCCTTCTAACAGAAGTGAAATGAATACCTCTTTGTGAGAGATGCGAAAAATTGTAGGCGTGTGCGGGTGTAATAAAAGGCAAAGACTCAGGGAGATGATCAAAAGGTCATTGTAAATGGAATCTGTCACATGGCTGTTACTACTGTATAGTTAACAACATGTTAATCCTTTTACAGTTTTATGAAGACAGTGTAATCCTAGTTACTAGTTGAAGATATCTTTTAAGACTCCTGGCAGGTGTTTGCTCTGATGAACCAAATCACAAGTCATCTTTATGAAAAAAAAAATGAGTAGTAATAAGAAGTTTTATTAGTATTTATCACAAATAAATATTATGTTTATCATTAGATAACCTTAAAATCGTTGCAAATCGTATAGGTACTTCACAGGAACCTACTGATGTTATTACAAATCCATCTGGCTTGTAGGTCTTTCCTGTGGTTCTAAATGCAGATCAGGTGTATATTTCATTAGGATATTTGGAGAAGAATTAATGAATGAGAATGAGACCTTACTGTAATACCTGCTGTTTGCAATGGTAGGTTATGAACCTTTAAGAAGAAAAAAGATGAAGTATCTGCTGTATCACCGCATCCAATTACCAGTTAACTCAAGCACTTTGAATTTGGTGGGAATAGGGATCTTGTTTGACGGAAAAACTTTTTTACTATGCCTAGGGGTAGGTAGAAAACTCAATAAGCCATTATTAGTTACAGAAAAAATAGGAGCTGCCTAGAAAGAGGAGAAAGAACTAGCTAGTCCAGAGACCAGTCTTCTACTTACACAGATCTTTGCTTCCTTGGAGAAGGGCTGTCACTGTTTCCGGCCTCCAAGTCCACCGCCAGTGGTAGGGTTGGATTGACCTTCCCACTGGGTCATTCAGTCCAGTTTTCTAGCCAAGCTCTGCCCCTTTCCAGTGTGGAGCCGTGCCTGAAGCAGAAGCCTGGCAGTAGGTGCACGTGGCGTGTGGAAGGGAAGAGAGTGGGAAGCTGAAGCAGTGGGAGTTCATGAGAACTGTGAGGGAACAGACTGGGTATGGTGGAACAAAAGTAGATGCTGGATGGGAAAAAGAGGAGGCCCCGCAAAACTTCACAATGTGATCGGCTTGATCTACCTTAAGCCCCGTTGTTCTGGAATCCTCTCTCCACTTCCCCAGTCCTCTTCCTTTCCTTTCTACATCTCTTAAGCCCCTCATTTATTGCCAGGCCCTCAGCATCTCTTTGAAGCTACTGTCAATGCAGGTTTCTCAAGTTCTGCACGCATCACTGCTTTCAGCTGTCTTTCTCTTCTTTCCTTTACTCCTAATAGCTATCCTTGCTTATCCTAATATATTGATTTTTGTCTGCATGGGGCATGACCACAGAGAACAACTTTGAGGCATTTCTGGATCTGGCTGTCTTGTAAGCGCAGTCTCAAAAAAAAAAAGACAGCTTCTTAAAGCACTGATCTCATTTTCCCTTGTGACCTCCCAGATTCATACTTCCACGCTTTTGTTTTGTTGTTTCTATTAAAATGGAAGCTTGTGTCTATGGGGTCATATGGTCAATTATCCGATTCTGCTGAAAATTATGTTTAAATAACAACAAAGAATTTTGTTGGCTGGATCAGCCTTCCGATCAGCCTCTCGGACACAGGGGTGCAAGTACCTACCCTGGGAGCAGCTGGAAATTCGTAACAAAGGAAAGAAGGAAGGACTGTTTTAAACTTGGATACTATATTCATGATCTTAAGAAAATTAATTTTATTCCAGTTTAGGCCCGACAGTTTATTTTAGCCTTACACTGAGAAATTATGCATAACAAAATGAAGACCTTGTAACTCCCACAGGACTTCTAGCACAAGTATTTGGTAAATAAATTAAGTGTTCCCATCATCTTTGAAAGAGCACACACAGGAGTAGAATATTTTTAACATACAAGAGTGTGAATGGTTTGTACTAAATTCTCTTTCATCAAGGAAGCTTGTAAAGAGAGTGGTTGTACTGCTAAAAATAATAATTTTCCTGACTTAGAGAAAATTTTAAAGTTGTTGAAAGTAATCTATTTTTTCTGCCCATTAAGAAATACAATCAGGTTCAGAAAAATCTGCTTTGTAGACTATCTTAACTAGCGTCCAAGAGAATGCTAAAGCAAATTTTACAGTAATGCGTTATGTGATTCTAGAATAAGTAGATTTGTATTGCAACGTAATCCATGGAGGATCAACAGAAAAGCTGGGAGACTTAAGCATTAATGTCATATCTTGAGAAATAAAACTACATGTCAACATGAAAGACTATTCTAAAAATAATGATCTAAGTAATACATAATTGGTGTCATAGTGCTACTGGCAATTGAAAATGATGCAGGAAAACAGGTTTCTGGCAAACTCGGCTATATTTTTGCACAAATTATGTTATTTCTTTCATATTTAGCAAAAAGAATAATTCTCTATAGCTAAATGTGATTACAGAACTCAAATTAATCTAAGCAATTATATTGTCTGTGTAATTACATTGTTTATACAGGTGACAAGAGCTAGGCTGAAAACTAAGGCAGAAAACAAATGTACATGTTTTGCTGAAGAAATACATTTTGTGTTGCTGAAATTCATATTAACATTCTTAATCTACCTGGTTTTTAAAGTAGTTCAAATGTCTTTATGTTACTGCAATTAAAATGATGCCGTTTATAGGTTGCGAGTACATTTGTACTTTGAGTCTGTCACCTGCAATGCAGATTTGAGTCGGAAAAGGCTTTTTCTGGTTTGAAATTCTGCCCATAAATTCACTTTTTGCTTTTATTTCTGATCTTACACTTAACCTTCGAAGCTCTACAACCCAGTCCTGATGTCTATGCTCTTATTCTCCGAATCCGCAAGTTTGTCTGAAATTGCATTTAAGTCTTTGAAGAAGACTAATGGTTTCCTGTTTGCGAAGAGCACAGATTCTCCCTGTGCTTGAAATGCTTTTTCCAAAATGTGTGTCAAGCTGTTTCTTCAAACCTTTCCTTTGCCATCACCTTTTCTAGTTTTATACCTTCGGTTGCCAAGTGTCTTACACACTTTGTCTTCAAATACGTTGCTGAGACAGACACATCCAGTGTTAGTTGGATGTTGCTAACAGTGAAAAAGTGCTTACTTGTGTAGTTTTGTATATAATAGAGTGGGTTGTTAGGATAATTTTGTGGGAGTGTAGAAGAGAGGTGCAGAAACCTCTGCCATTTGCCCAAACAGTGGAATGAGGGGCAGGTTCCCTGCTTGGCACGGGAACCATGGAAACAGCCTTATCCCACTGATATTCATCCTGTAATAGGGAACGGAAGGTTTTCTGAAACTAGAAAAGGGTGATGTAAAACTCAAGAGGCAACAACTAAAGTGCTCAAGAAAGATTTCAAATCATCACTGGAACAATGTGATGCACTTTACAGGTTGAAAAAAATAAAAAAAAGAAATGGAAACATGTATACATTGGTAGGATATTAGAAAGAAATGGATAATGTGTTTAAATGATCAGTGTCCAGAAATATTCTGTTTGTGAGTAGAATTAGAATCTGTCTTGGTTGTGTATAAGCTATTTTTGTATCTCTGCTAATGAAATTTCAAATACATTAAACACGTCAGGGCGATTCCTATCGTCCTCCTATCCATTCCACTCTATGCAGACATTATCAGACACTTTATCAGATCCATTAGTTTTGAATTGAAATATGAATCACCATTTTTTGTCAGTATGTTAAACTTTATTATCAAGACTGATAATTATATCTTGCCAATATCCGTCATGTCACCTATTAATACTCTTATGAAGTCATCTCTCAGATTCCTAAATTTCTCTTGAACGTTTTTTTTTTTCTTCCCAGTGTGAATAGTTCAATAAATTATCTTACTGTCTTATGTGAAAAAGGACAGCTCATATTTTTTCTCTTTGCCTACAAAATTGTTTTTGTACAGTAGCAATATACTTCAAAACCCGCGTGGTTCTTCTGTGACACCAGGCACGCTGTAAAACTAGATGCAAATACTACAGAGCTCATTCTCAGAAGCATCAGGATATTTCAAGTTTACTGAACAGTTATTTCTTGGCTGAAGAAGTACGGAGATATAGGTGCTTTCATTTAATAGAATTTTAGATGATTGATGCGCGCTGGGGGCTTTGTCTTTTCACTTTGTTTTCGTGGTTTGTATTTTCTTAAACACACTGCTTGCTTTCTGGTAATTTCATCCCTTGCAACGTGGTAAATATTTAAGTAAGAATGAAATTAATATTACACGTGGTGAGAACAACAAAAAATGCATCATGTCCAATTTTTATGTGTTTAACATGCTATTCTATTCTAAATTCAACCTTTTTTGCAAGTCCTTGCTGAGCGGCATAATTATGTATCATTTCCAGGCCATTGACTCAACATACAGTTGACAATTGTCAAGACCAAAAAAAAATAAAGCACTTTGATTTTCAATCATGGTCTTATATTCAGTAAAGGCACTTGCTCTGTCAAAGAAGGTACAGGAGAGCAGATGTTCTCATGGAGTTTGACACCTCCTTTTGGCTAGGTCTATTTTATTCAGCTTTTCAGAATGCTGTGTACAAAGCAACATCGCGGGAAACGTGGTAGTCGGAAACATAAACCGGCTGCGGAGTTTTCTCCACAGTCAATTCAGACAGTAGTGAGTCACAGAAATACAAAGTCAAAATGCAAAAAAATTTCCTTATTAGCTTTGGGCAAATATGTCTCAGTGAATAACGTCTTGTTTGGTTTCATGAATTATCTCAGGGAGATTGTTTTCACGAATACACATTTGCAAAATTAGTTGTCCTTTTTTTATTGCTGTAAACGTGATTTACTCATATTTTCTTATTTGAAATGTCTCATATGTTGATTGCAGACATTTTTAGCTTTTGGGTTTGTCAAGGAGAGTTTTGGGTGGAGGTGAAATTAATTGTGTGTTGCTGAAACATAGTAGTTCTCACCAGTTCTCAACTGCTGGAGAGGGTGCAGCGAAGATGATGAGGTGGCTGGAGCATCTTTCTGATGAGGAAAGGCTGAGGGAGTTGGGTCTTTTTAGTCTGGAGAAGAGCAGACTGAGGGAGGATCTCATCAATGCTGATCAATACTTAAAGGGAGGGTCCCAGGAGGAGGGGGCCAGGCTTTTTTCAGTGGTGCCCTGTGACAAGACAAGGGTCAATGGGTATAAAATCGAATATAGGAAGTTCCATCTGACCATGAGGAGGAACTTCTTGACTTTGAGGGTGGCAGAGCCCTGGCACAGGCTGCCCAGAGAGGTGGTGGAGTCTCCGCCTCTGGAGACATTCCCAACCCGCCTGGATGCCACCCTGTGCCACCTGCCGTAGGTGGACCTGCTCTGGCAGGGGGGTTGGACCAGATGGTCTCCAGAGGTCCCTTCCAACCCATAACTTTCTGCGATTCTGTGATTTTTTTTTTTTTAATGGTGCTGCAAACACTCAATGTTGGTGCAAATACACCACAAAAAATGGAGAAGAACGCACATGAACATGTGACGTGCACTTTTATTAAAAAAAACATTTTCTGTGTATAAGTTATCATTTTGCTCACATGGGAATGAGATCTGTAACTCTGACAAGCTAGAGGGTGGGCATTGAGTTTCAGAGAAAAAGAAGTTATTTTTATTATCTTCACCTTATACTTTTAGAGAAGTACTATAAAATTGCTGGCAGTAATATACAACAGGTAAACTTTTAAAAGAATATTTATGATTGATATAATCTTGGATAAGGATATCTTCAAGGACAATAATAATAATATAAGTATATAAATATAAATATA
>VZSF01000892.1:187366-304886 GCA_013398295.1 Chionis minor
TATATAAATATAAATATAATTTATTTATAATTTATAAATATATATTTGTAATTTATAAATATAATTTATATATAAATATAAATGTAATCTTGGACAAGGATATCTTCATCCATTGTTTATTATTTTTATCCTTTCATTCTGTATCTCACAAGTAGAACTACATATCTTCTTGTAAGTTCCGTCTTCACTGATTAAAATATTGCTTTTTGATGTAGAGTTCATAATACTGCTGCTGGAAGTAGGAGGTTTCTTATTGTTATAAACTAATTGGGTTTACACTGGTGTGTAAAATTCCAGAGCCCTACTCTCTCCTAACAATGTGTAGACAATTTTTTTTTTTATCACTTTTTCATGGATATTGCAGTCTTGAAAAATACAGCTCTTCTGAAGTTTACCTACTGCATTTTTATTAATCAAGTTTTTGATTCTGCACTAGACAAAACATTTTTTTGTAGAGAATTGCAGGGCACAAATAATTCCTGCTTCAGGGATTCTTCAGAAGCTCAATGCAGTAGCTGTACCCATGAGCCTTTTCGTGGATCTGATCATACTTGTGCTGAGAAAATTCACAGTAATTCCTGCAGTCAAGGCCTTTGCATTTCAGAGCCTATCTGAAATATTTTTTGCTTTATTTCTTTGATCGACACTTGTAGATTTTTGCTCTTTAACACCAACATTGTCCTGGTAGGTCCATATATATTCACACAGTAAACAAGCTAAATTAATTTTCTTGTATGAAATTTCACTAGAGCAATGGTTATTGCCCTGTCAAAACCCCATGTTTATCTCTGAATTTCTCGCACTTCAATAACATGAATGGGCTCGATGATGGTATTTTGTATTTGTTATGAGTTGTAAAGATTGAGTGAGAGAAATCAATTTAGCAAAACATTTCAAATGTTTAATCTATATTTATTCTTCCTGAATGCTCTTTGTAGAGTTTTTTTTAAACATAATTCTCAGCTTTCTGTGAAGAATTGAAATACATATGCAGGAAGATGTTGGGTATCTGATATTTTCTTAATGCCTATTTAGAGATGCGAATAGTTAGATTTCAATTTGCACTCAATTTTGTGGCTACAAACAGGGGAAGGTGTCTTTTGTACATTTATCCATCATATGGCCATCAAAGCCAAACTTTCCTCTTGAGTAATTTCCACAGAACAACTTTTGCTTTCTAAATAGCTAAAAATAATATTTGCTTCATTGAAAAAGTCCTGATTTGTTTTTCAAATTTGTTATAAATATAAAAGGCTAGTTTCGGTGCGCACTGTTACTTCCTGCAGTTGTACATCTTTTTGTTATAATAATCTCTGCATATACTTAGTAACCAGTCTGAAGAAGCTTAAAACATATTTCTTCATTTGAGCTAACACAACGTGGATCAAAATAGAGGCATTTAGTATATTGAGCTAATATTGAAATTTTGCGAGAGTGCTTTCCAAGCCAGTAATTGCAATTTCTTTGTAAAGTATATGGCACTGTATCGATTCAGGGCCCATCACTTGCATCTAGCCAGGCATCTGAGCCTGCTGATGGTAACATTGACATCTGCAGTGGGTAAAAAGCACCGGAGAACCGGTCGTTTCCTTCTGGCTTCTCATTTCTTCATCACTACTTTAGTTCTGTGCGTTTCCGCCCTGTCTTGGAACATCAAGGAATCTTTCACTTGCAAAAGAGTGTGTAAAAAAATGTGTATTTATTCAGTCTGTTAGAAGGGATACTAAATACAAAAGATATTTTGTTTAAGATACACCGTGGAGATACTTTTAAAATGCAGTACTATAGAATAAAAAGTAAAATAGCCAAATCATCTTCTAAGGATTTTACACCTATCCAGTTTAGCTTTGCTATTGAATATATTAGGTGAAATGTGCACATTTATTAGTGTCTAAAAAACTTTTAATCATTTTTATGACTTCCTTAACACAATTACATTAGTGTTCTCATTCTCACAAGAATTTGTATTTTCATTGTATAAAGTATGTAGCATTATGATAGGATGCTCAAAGTCTCTTTGGCAACAGATTCTGACTATGTACAGACAGGTAAAATATTTCTATTTATGCCATATTTTGTACAGCAGCAACGAGATAATTTAAAAGAAATTATTTTTCTGGATTTGTGCCAGTGAATACTAGAGAAAAGATTTTTACGAATCTAGAATGTAGAACATTCTGATAGATAACAATATAGAAGCTGAAGGAAAAAAAATTAGAAGTTGAAGAACGATTACAGAACCTTTAAGAAGCATGCACTAGCAGTCTTGTTTTTCAGTTCTTATCAGCTCTTTTATGCCCAGGTTTCAGTTCACTAGATCTATTATGGTACTTGATAAAAAGCCTTTGAATGTGTTTGAAAAACTTATCAGAACACTTTGTAATGTAATCTGACCTGTATTGATCTTATAAAAATATTATAAAAAATCTTCCTACTTGCAGTGGCTGTTGAAATATGCCTTAAAAATAGGTTTTAGACATTTTTCAGCACAGTTGGATACCCCAAGCAATGCTACAGGCTTGGGGAGGAGCGGCTGGAAAGCTGCCTGGCAGAAAAGGATCGGGAGGTCCTGGTGGACAGTCGGCTGAACATGAACCAGCGTGTGCCCAGGTGGCCAAGAAGGCCGATGGCATCCTGGCCTATATCAAGAATAGCATGGCCAGCAGGAGTAGGGAGGTGATCCTGCCCCTGTACTCAGCACTGGTGACACTGCAGCTTGAGTACTGTGTTCAGTTTTTGGGCACCACAGTATAGGAGAGACATTGAGGTGCTGGAGCATGTCCAGAGAAGGGCAACGGAGCTGGTGAGGGGTCTGGAGCCCAAGTCTTGTGAGGAACGGCTGAGGGAACTAGGATTTTTCAGTCTGGAGGAGAAAAGCTAAGGGGAGACCTTGTTGCTCTCTACAACTACCTGAGAGGAGGGTGTAGCCGGGTGGGGGGTCAATCTCTTCTCCCAAGGAACAAGCAATAGGACAAGAGGAAATGGTCTCAAGTTGCACCAGGGGAGGTTTAGATTGGATATTAGGAAAAATTTCTTCACCTAAAGGGTTGTCAAGCATTGGAACAAGCTGCTCGGGGAACTTGTGGAATCACCATCCCTTGAGGTATTTCAAAGCCATGTAGATGTGGTGCTGAGGGACATGGGTTAGTGGTGGGTTTTGGCAGTTTTAGGTTCATGGTTGGACTCGATGATCTTGAAGATCTTTTCCAGCTCAAGTGATTCTGTGATTCTGATTTTCAGCCTAAAGTTGTCTTAAGTGTCGTAAGTGACAAGCTTCATTCATAAAATTACTTTCGTTTATATATTTATACTCAGTATTTAATAACAACTTGGTTTACAAGCTTATGTGAACAGAGATACTTCATGCTCAAATGCACACAGAAGGAAATTTTACTGTTCACGGAGTCTAGGAATCATTAATAGCTGAGTTCAGGAAGTGGCACTTAGTCTTCCTCACTTATACCTCCAGATAGAAGGTGACTATCAACAGTTAGGTGCAGAGAGTGCCAGAACTATCTCTAGATGCCTAGAAGGAATAAGATTTGAGGAGATGACATGAATCTGCCTCAGGTTTGAAGGAAAACAAAAATGAGTCTATGAAATATTTGGCTACTTTAGGTAACCTCTCCCATGAAATGTAACAAGAAATGGGAATTGTACTGGAAAATAGAGTCTTTGAGAGTGCAAGTCAGGAACTCAACAGGTTGGCCAAATACCGGGGCAAGAGATACCTGATCCTAAAATAAGTGTTGTGAAGTGGGATCTTCTTTCATCCCTGTATGTAAACATTTGCTGTAAACGAACACCTGAATTCGCATTTTGCTTTCATTTGGCTTGTGTTAAAACCAGTGTCAAGATAAATGGACATTTGTTTCCCAAAACCAGAGATTAGGAGCAAAACTGTCTGGAAAGTGGTGTGGGAGCACCAAGATCCTGAGGGAACACTTACACTTCATGGAATACTGAAACTTCCCCTAATACATGGGGAATTTCTGCATCTTCCTGCCATTCATTCTTTTCATGGCAGTGTGGCTATCCTGGGAATTGTGATTGGCCTTTCCCTGACAGATTGTCACAAAAATCTCCGTGACAGCAGTGCTAAATGGCAGGGAGAGGGATTGCAGGAAAATCCCTCCTGGTCTAAAACAGAAGGTGCCCTTCTGCTGGACTGCAAGTCTCTTCTTCCCAAGCCCTGGTTCTTAAAAATTATATACAGATTTTGTCTCTTTAAATATGGTTCTTTAATTAAAAGCACTGGTATTCCATGGTCCTGTTACTGCATGTATCAGTCTTACATTCTGCTACAATTCATCAGAGATATTATAGTAAATCTTACAGTTATCTCCCCTTAAGCGTCATGCCACCAAAACCTGCTGTTGTATTATAGACTATAAAATGTAACTCTTGAATATCTCTTTGGACTACAAATAGAGTCACAAAAGTGAGAAGAAACATGAAATAGTTGAGAAAACCTACATAATTTTCTTATCTATTTTTCTTTCCTTCTTTTGTTCTTTCTCTCTTGCTTTCATACCGGTTGTAAGAGACGTGTAAACATCAAGTTATATGCGCAGGGATAACAGAAAAAAAATAGATGACCATTTAATAGGGGAAGAAAAGAAATCTGGAGCTTTGAATCTTATTCCTGGCTTTTCCTTGGTCAACAGCACACCAAGAACACGTCATAGCTCCCTCTGTCACAACTTACTGCAGGTTGACATAACTAGAATATCTGCTTATGTCCTGAAGGGCTGTGAAGCCAAATAAGACACTTATAAAGTACTTTGAGACACGTAGATAAAATGTATCGAAGTGTCTTTTCATTTATGTTTTTTGTTCAGAAATGGTAAATTAAATTGCTTTAATATGAGATCCTTTTTAAGGTAGAGTAAATAATTAATTTTGGCTGAAGAAGAACGCAATAGTGTGCATGCACAATGTTTAGGTATACATTTACCGCAACAAGAATTTCTATTATTCTGTCGTTCCCAAAACAAAAATCAGGATCATGACCTCAGAACTCGTTAACTCCTATAAATAAACATGTTACCGCCACATACTTTTCTTTCGAGGATGCAACTACTTTCACCTGCTTAAGAACAGCGACCTAAGGTCAAGAAACCACATTCCTTTCCTCCTGATGTAACTTCCTTATAATCCTTTACCATGCAATCTCAGGAACTCTTTCTTGAAATTATAATGGCACTGAAACTTTTGTGCAAATGAACAGCTTGCCTTCTGGCAAAAAATATTTGCTTTTTTTTCAGATTTTTACTTATGTGATTACTCACTATATTTTATAAAGTTAGATGTGTTATCTAAAGACCTACTTCCGTTAACTTTAAATAATATGAATCATGTTTTCTTCGCTGATATTGAATAGGTCAGTGTATCTGAAATAGCCTTCGCTAATTATTTCCATGCAAATGGTTAAAAAAACACAGCAGGAATTGAACTCAAACTTTTAGAATACAGTTCCCACTCTTTACTTTATTCCCTTTTTCTAAGTACTCAGAAGACTAATATTCCTTCAGCCGTGTTAGATTTCTCCATTAGCTGCCCTCATCTCAGGTGGTGGAAAAAAGCAAAATATTTCCCTCTGAGCTATCAGTGTCCTTGCCATTGTTTGATATCCCTCTTCTAAATCAGGTTCTTTGGAAGGACTTTTGAAGCAAATAGTTTTTCTATCCTCTGTAAGAAATCCACTAAACCTACTATACAGGGAAGATTTTATGAGATTTCTCTTGAGTCTTGATGGTTCTTCAGCTTTGAAGTGTGACATATGCAATTGATTGTCTACTCCCTACCCTCTCACCTGGATCTGAAATAGAGCTGAAGGGAGGATAATCAAGGAGTCAAAGTGGGAGCAAACCGGGAGGAGAGAATATTGCCTTAACCACCCTCCATAGCCTTCTGTTGCCCCTCTAACCTTCACCACTCCGACACTCTCTTCCATCTCAGACTTCTCAACCACCTAAATTTATCCAATTTCTCCAGTCTTCCCTTTAAAACATACTCCATGTCCAACCCTGTAGAGTCAGTCCTCCATCTAGACAATATAAAAATCATGGCCGGTAAAAAAATTGAAAATAGGAATGTATAGGATTGTGCATTTTGCATGCCATCAAAACCAGATCTTTTATGCAATAATTCATGTTATATCAAAGCATTCCAGGACGAGCAGAATTTTAAAATATATAGTATTTAAAGAAGCATCACAATTTAAACTGGATAGAGAAACCGCGAAACTTATTTATGGGGTGAATGTATATTTAAAAATATCTTTTTTAAAATAAATTTTATTGCTAAATTTAGTAGCTAACATTCCCACTAGCATAGCAATTAAATTTTGCTTATGACCGACCCACATATTGCTCACATTTAGCTTAGCTGGGACGTTAAAATCCTATATTTTATCATATACATATATAGGGATACATCATATCCCTATATTTTACTGGTTTTGGTATCTCTGGATCTACTAGGTACGAAGATAATGCTTAAGCCTTGGTAAAAGTACTAAATATTTGTATTGAACAACAGTGTGTCCACAACAAGAACTAACCACAAAAGGTGTAAACAACAGTTGTGTTTACCAAATGCTTAATATTTATCTGAAAGTAGTTTTATGTTTGATTTTCACGAATCAGCTAAGATTACTCATATTAATCAAAAAGAAAGGATACCATTTTTAAAAGATGTTATACCCCATCCGTAACAGTAGTCTGTTCCTTTTGAAAGTATCATTTGCTCTTTTTGCTAGGGAATTTATAAACCCCTTGTATTGTAAATAGTTTTGTAGCACTTCACCTTGTGCCTTTCAGTGTCCTTAGAGAGAAGGTTCTGACACGCATCCCACTGAACAATTAAAAGTGCGTCAAACATCTTAAGGCAAGTGGTTTCCTGTTGCTCCATTTAGAGTATAAAGCTGGAGGATAACCATGAAGTCCTGCTCTCTCCAAAAAAGCAGCAGAGCTTCTCAGGTGACGTTACAAGATGAATAGAAATGAATACTTTCAAGGAAGAGCAACGGCTAATGTTAATAAAAGTGACAGCAGAGAAATTGCCCGATGAAATTAAAATGAAGATGAAAAAAGTGTGGCAGAAACCTGAATGACAAACATGTTTAGGTTTTTGTGCATGATAGAAAGCCAAAAGTCTCCTGGTTTTATGCAAAGGTATTCATCAATCTTTTATGATTCATCCAAGATTTTTCAAATCGCCTTGGGAATTAGGTCCATCACTTTCACCGCTTGGAAATTCTCTGCGGCACTTTAAATCAGCAGCAGGTCTGTCCCTTTAAAGTATTATTCCTTTGAACTGTGCAGAAGATACGAGGATTCCCTCCCCCTCCCCCCATTTTATTGTTTTATTAAGTAGGAAAAGTGTAAAAGGAAAGGAGACGTGGGATCGATTGAATTAGGCACGTCTTTGGTAGCGCTGCTGTGTGCGCTTCACACATCTTTCATCTGCTTCGGAGGTGGCAGCAAAGTTTGGGACAGGCTTCTCACCGTATCACCAAATCAATTCAAGAAATTGTTGCCTTGCACTCCTGCTCAAATTCAGTTCACTACTAAAGTTGCACTATTTCATAGAATCACTTGGGTTGGAAGAGACCTTCAAGATCGTCGAGTCCAAAACCACCACTAACCCATGTCCCTCAACACCACGTCCACCCCCTTCTCTTTTCGAGAAGTCCCAAGTGATCTTAGTGCCTGAGAAGAGCCAGTTGAGTAACTTTCTTGCTCTCTAATCCAAATTATGAAGAGAAGACCTGAGGAGAGGAGAAAGTTCTTATCCTATCTGTAGTTTCTGATGTGTTCAGTGCCAAGGATTCCTCACCTCCGAGGCGTATAGCAGAAAAGAGGCCTTTGATATCCTCTGTTATCAAAAATAGTATGTGTAACACATGTTAGTTGGAAACAGAATCTTATTCTAACCCAAAACCTATGAATGTGCCAGTCATGAATAAAAGGAGAGAGTAGAAAGTGCTTGTGATACAGTAAACTAAGATTTATTTCCTTAGTCCTAACACTTAGTCTTTCTGACTGAAATAAACAACGCAACAAGACATCAGCTTTTGAATTTACTTTAACCCACCCACTTACCTTTTCTCTTTGAGCACTTATTTTTGTTATGTCACATCAATTTCCATTTTAAACTAAGCCTCAGATGCTGAAAATACTAGAAAAGCGCTCGTTCCCTTTGGAGATCTCAGTTAAGTGTAAAAGTTGAGGTCTGTACAGTAGGAAACCCTTTTGTCTCTTCTAATGAAGTAAATACCGGAAGTCATGAAAGTTGTGGACTTATTTTTTGTTTGCCTGCCTTTCCATGATACAGCACTTTAAACTGCCCTAGCCATAGCCGTAGCCATACCTATATGAGAGAAAGTAGGTGAAGGGTTTAGTTATACTAATTAATTAATTACCTACACTAAAAGATGTCTAAAAAAGTATGTGTATGTGTGTTTTACACAGAACCGTAATCCCGTAAGTATATTTTTCAGCAGTCTTCCTTTTTAAAGCTTCTGGTTTGCTGAGAGGAGAAACTTTTAGTAATGAACAGCTTTGGGAAAAAATTGCAATCTCCTTTTGTTTCTCACTGCCCAGCACATAAAAGCTGGCAAACTGGACCCTTTTTGTAGTGCTTTCTGTGAAACTGATGTTGCTCTGTGGCAAGGCATCACTTTATCATAGCAGGAAATGAAAAAAAAAACAGGAGGACCATGTGTATTTACCCATCTGGAAACTTTAATTTGTTTGGATTTGTATTGGGTTATTCAACAGCGCCAGTCACCCGTTCTTTCTCCAATCACTGCAATTTTAGGGTGAGCTACTACCTGGCCTCCCATCCTGCCCCAGCTAATTAATAGGGCTCCAGAGTCCTACATCTTGCTTGTGGAAGATGTATAAAACAACAAAATTGTGAAATAACTTGTGAATGTTCCCCCTTTCATGTAAGGCTTAAGTAGATATTAGCGAAGGGAGTCTTTTTCGCTATCAACTGGTGGAAAACCGACAAATTATTCCCAGCTTTCTTCAGAGCCTTCCCTTTACTCCACTTGTAACTTGAGGTTATTAAGGAACCGGTTTCTGTGGGAAAAGTAGGAGCAGTGAACATCTGCCAAAAGGACAATCCCAAATTACCTTGTTAGACTCTAATCACAACATAAAATTAATTTAGATCCTAGACACTTAATAAATCTTGTTTTCAAACCATCTGTTTGTTCCTCCCAAACAACTAGAGGTATGCCTGCGCTGCAAAAATAGAAGTCCCAAACTGTTTCAGCCAGCACAGCTTCCGCGAGGAAGGTTTAGACAGAGCCATTTAGTTCTTTTCCTCGAACGCTGGTAGAGGAATTTACTGGAACCTTTGGCTCACCAATAACAGCCCTGAAACCAGGTGAAAATAGGGACAGAAGAATGACTCGTATTTTCAAACATTTCAGTTCAGATCTCAAATAGTTCCTGGTTTTCCCTTCCTTCCTCGCTGCCCCGCATTGCTGAGAATTAACTCATTTTTAGGTAGCACCGTTACGGGTTTCGACTGCTGGGCAAATATTCCCTTCTAATATGGGTTTAAAAACCATTGTGCTCATTGTAATCCCTTGTGTTTTTCCAACCCTTTACCTTCACCCGGTTCAAAAGTGACTCACGTTGTCACCCTTAGGCCAGTATTTCAGGAATCGCATTCCTTAACCCTGCCTTTGGCAGGAATACTCCACTGATTATTTCCTATGGATGTATACGTGTATATATAGTTATACAAATACTTACATATATATATGCAAATATTTTAAATATGAGTAGATCTGTAAAAATATAAGTTAAAATTGTATATATACGTGTATACTTTTCTATACTTTTTCCCTTGCTGAGAGGTGGTTTATCTAAGTGGTCTGACATCTTTCTTTATCTCTGGAGAGAAGAAACCGCAACCAGAAAGTACCCTGTCGTAAATCTCTTCTGAGTTCTCAATTTTGCTCTGCAGAAGACAGCAATACATAATTTGGAACCGAGCATCCTTAGGGCCCCCTGACATTTTTCCCAGGAGCCAGATTGCTGTATGACCCCGTGGTGCTTGGAACACAGCCTCAGCGTTCTTTTTTGCAGCCAGGTGTTTACATTTTTAATTCCAAGTTTCTCTGCCGTTCATGCAGCATCGTTCATGATGTCGCATCCCATCCCAGAGAGTCGATGAGAACCATAAGCAAATATGATTTGTTCTGAAGAGCTTGTGCCCTAAGGGACTGGTCCACCTTGTGATTGCCATTACTCGCTTTTTGCAGCTTCTAAAGCTCAGTTTTTTCATCTGTGCTTCAAGCCACGTGTGATTCCTTGTAAACATACCAGTTTTTATTTACGACTTCAGACCTTAATGCTTATCCACGTCATGACTATATTTTTTTACTATCCTAGTATAATAAGCAGGTGTTAACTCCAAAGCAATGCTAATAGTGAGTGTATCGATGCTTCTATCGGCACAACTTCCCCGAAGCAAGTAGATTTATGCCTGTTTACACGGCGGAGCTTTGGTTCTATTTTTATTGCAATTAAGTAATGATTAGTAAGAACTCATCTAGGAAATAATTCCTGAATGTCAGATTGGGAACAAAGCTGAAATGGAAGTTTCATCCACTATTAGTTCGCAAATGCCTGCGTGTACTGTTCCAATAATTCCAAAGCTTTGTTCTAACATAATTTGGTGTTTGTTTTTTTTTTTTTTTATAAAGGAGAAAGGTGCGAGTTAATTGTAGCCACAATATTTGCTGTCATTATTATAACAAAAGCAGAGAAACAAAAAGGGACCATTAAAAGGTGTCATTCCCCCTTATAAAAGCAGTCTGTTACCTAATTAGGTTTTGAATTCTGTTAAAGGCTGAGAGCGTAAGTCAACACTCGTCCCTCCTCGCTCTTGGCCTGGGAGCTCATGACACGTGTTTCATATGAGGAATGGTTTCAAACTAAATAATGTTCTCACCTCTGGCTTGTGGGAGCTCAGCTAAAGATCTAAATATTTTAACAGGAATTAACTGAACATCTTAAGTCTGTGTTTAGCTATGCTTTTGGCAAGATAAATTACTGCTTTCAGCACTTCTTGTTATAGAAATAAGTAATTTAATATTGACAGAAGGCTTATTTTAGAACCAGAAAAAAAATGTTGGGAAACACTGCATAAAGATACTCTTTTTCCTGCAAAGAAGAGGTAATCTTTATTTTAAACTAGATAGATGCTTTACATTTTACCGTTAATGTGGGTTTTCTTGTAAACCACTAAATAATTTGGATTACAGTGCATTTGAAATGAATGCTTTAAGAGCAAAAAGTGAAGACTACAAGCAATAAAAATATTAAACGCAATCTAAGAGCCATTTCCTTTAATTTAACTTGCACTTCAGATTGGATTGGACTTCCTTGGAATGATCTTGTATACATTAGTTGTTTTTTTCCTTTGTCAGATGTGTATTAAACTATAGATGTTAAAGATATTTGCATCCTTGGTCAGCACGTCTGTTTGACCGAGAAAATCACACAGTGGGCTAAACCCCCAAATTACTCCGTGACTGGGACATACTGGTTTTCAGCAGTGTCCATTTTAGAAAAGCAGCTTGTTTTCACAAAGGTTACCTCGGTGGAGCTTGGTTTTTAGTTGACAATGCTCTAAGGCACTTAATTTGATTTTGCCCTTCATCATCTTGTGAATCCTCTGTTTAGAATACAGCAACACATTGCGGAATGATGTAAATGTGGAAAGGGCAATTTTTGGATAGTAAGCACTCAAATTGATAGTTGCAACAAAGAGTTTCTAAGTAGTGCACAGGTAGAAATGCATTTAAATGAATTGTTTGCCAAATCATTTTGAATAGCGGATTCATTTGGGAATATCAGACGATTCGTGGACGACTGATAAAAAAAGCAACAAAACACATTCTAAAAATGTGAATTGCGTCTGAGCTGAAATTTTCAGCCATGAAAAATTTATGTTTGACATCCTTGTGGATGAAGTGTCTTTTAAATCAGAATATCTAATGTTCGGAAACATAAAATAATCTGCTTGTCTCGTATACAGAACTGTTATCATCCAGGCTTTGTCTTAATGTAGTATTTGCTAGCTTTTCTAAGGCAGTGCTTGTGCATCATTCATTGTGTACATTAACCACGTTTGTATTTTATTTCTGTTTCGCTTGTACTTTTTGACAGCTTGAAAATTTTTGCCAGTATCTTAGAGTTTCATTAGGAAATGTCTGCAGGCTACAGCCTGATAGTCATAAATAAGAGGAGCCGTATCATTCTGACCTTATCAGGCTGCTGTGGACAAATTTTCTTCTAGCAGCAGTACTTGATACTCTTAATCTGATGTCTTTTATATTAATATTTAGGATATCTACTGCAAAAAGCAAAACTGTCTTGAAGTAAGAAATGTTAGACTAAATAAAAATTTCCTTTTATTGTATAGCGTGTGTTTAAGGGTTAGCAAGATAATAATTGAGATATCCTGAACTGCCTTATGGGTACTCTTAAAGATTTTTAAGTTACTGGGATGTTTTTTACTCCTGTAACCAACCATAGTATCTGGAGTAGAAATGAGTCCTTCTGGCACAGTTGTATGGTGATGGCTCAATGGAAGGAAGTGCGTAACAGACAGAACAGGTCCTTGAACAGAAGGAAAATTTTATGGGAATGACTGTTATCTGAGGTGTATCGTTGCAAGACCATATTCTTAAATTAGTGGGTTTGTTTCACTTGAATACTTGAAATAACTGTGCAAGTGGTTTTCTTCAGTTTGTTTAAAAAAACCCTACACATGTAAGACCGTTCAAGCTAACTGAAAGCAAATAGGAGTAATACATGAGTTTCTTTATGCTCATAATTCGTTATCATTTCCATTGAATTCCCCACAATCAACATAATTTCTAAGCTCTGTTTTTCAAATTTTTTTTTTTTTTTTTAAATTCGTATTTCTTCAAACAGCAAATGCTTTGGAGGCAGCACTAATTCTAATCATTCTGGTAACAGTTTTGAGAACAGGTACCTGTGTCAAGGACATAGATATTGCAGATTTAACTGAATAAAAAGCATGGACGTGTCTAAAACACATTCTGTGTGGCATTTCCTTTATGCAACGTTCCTTTTTCCTTTCTCAACAATCATTAGAAGAACTTTCCAATAAACATTGTCATTGAATAAACTAGGACTAGAAAGAGGAAGACAAATGTCAAGTTACTGCTGCTTGCTGCAGTTTTTAATGTGTAATTGTAGACAAAAGTTAAAAAGACTGAGTTGCACATTTGTTTTCTTTTTATGACTGGGTAAAATTTTGTGCACAGGAGAAGCTTGAAAATGCATTTTATCATCAGTGTAGTCATAGAATCATAGAACAGTTTGGATTGGAAGGGACATTAAAGATCATCTAGTTCCACCCCCCGGCCCTGGGCAGGGACACCTCCCACTAGACCAGGTTGCTCCAACCCCCGTCCAACCTGGCCTTGAACCTCCAGGGATGGGGCAGCCACAGCTTCCCTGGGCAACCCTGGCCAGGGGCTCACCACCCTCAGAGTAAACCGATTTTGGAAATACCATACTAATATGAGAGACTGGTCTAAAACATTTCTTCTAAAAAATAGTTTTAACGTTTGATTAGTTTTGGTAAAACTAATCAGTGGCAAAATACCCATCATAAAGATGTCCAAAATATCATCTGTTACAAAATACACGCCATTGAGATAACTCAAATTAAACTGAACTCCTGAAATATACAAATGGAACTATATAAAAGTTTTAAAATTGAACTTCAATGGGGACTTAAGCCGTGGTTTCCTAGGACAATACCAAAAATTGAAATTCTTTAGCACTGCAAAACCAACAGCGAGCATAGTTTAATTTGTCAGAATACTGTGGATTCCTTTCTTCATATCTGTAGTGAATGAGTCTCATTAGATTATCCAGTGCATCACTATCACTTGGTGAAATAAAAACATTTTTAATATAAAAATGTACTGTCTTCCTGGTGGGAATTTAATTTTCTTTGCAGTTTTCATGTACTAGGGATTGTCCGCAGTCAACAGAAAACTAAGTAGAAAATCACAAAATGTGATTCCACACATGTAATATTTTAATAAATCTTTACCAGAGAAGAAACTGTTATGTTTCTATCTATCACAATGAGAACAACTGTGTTTTGATGAAAAATATGAAAAGAATGTAAACTTACTTCGTGTATTATTAAACAAACATGGAAATGTATATAAGGCAGCATTAATTCAAAACAAAATATAACAAAACAGGCTGATAGTAGAAAAATTAATCCAGTGTGACATTTACAAAATATTTTTTTTATTCTCCTATATTGAAGAAAAAGAACTCGTTGATTCTGTTTGTACTTTGTATGAACCTTTTACTTTTCCCTACTTTTGGCATGCCACCTGTATGTAACATATAAAGCTTTCTTTCTTTTTTCACTAACAGCTTCTAAGACCTTAGTTTTGTGGTATTCTGAAAATCACGTTGCTGTAATAAGCTGAGCGAAATTGGATTGTACTCTAAAAAATAGTTCCATTATATACCTGTAACTGGCATAAAAGTACTTCAGTAATCCTTCAGTTCAGGAGAGCTCTGCTTGTGAGTGAAGTCAGTCCTGAATCTCTTGTACTCTCCTGATATTCTAAATTATTTACTAGATGAATACTATTTAGTCGTACAAAACCTGAAGCTTAAAAGGAGAAATATCTTGGTTCATTTGACATTAGTAGGAGTTTTCGCATTGGATTTATCAGTTTTTAAAATGGTTTACATGAAAGCATTTTGAATAGGGAAATCCAGGAAAGGGAAATTTTTCCTGTGTTGCTGATGTAATGCAGAGGCATGTAAAGTGTTTGGGCAAGGATTTGTGGAACAAAGTGCATAATTGTTAATGCAAACGATGCATTTTGTCCAATAGTCCACTCTGTACAGCTGGTCCATATTGGATAACTCCATTCAAAGAATGGAGTTAAAAAGTGGGTGGTAAAATCCATAAAAAATGGAGAAAACACCTCAGAACTCTGTCACTCTTATTGATTTTGATATTCAAATGGCAATGTCAGACCAGACACACAGCAGTTAATTTTTAAATACAGGTTATCAATTTTTTAAATAACTAATCCCCATATTTGTAAGGAAATAACTGTGAACCTCTTTAACATAATTATAACAACTTGAGTTGTATCATGATCTCTTAAATATATGTGGCTGTTCAGTAATTTATTTTCCCACGTAAAATATTTCCTTTTCTTATTGCAATTGTAACCTCGGAACACTATCTATGAGAAAGTACAGCATTCTGAATTCATTATCTTGCAGGAAGACAGTGCTGAAATTATATATACAAAGGACAGAAAACAGTCCTACAGCAACACGTAATAAATCACAAGGAGTACCATGTTTCCCTTAGTGTACCATATATTATCTTAAATTGATCTGTTTATCTTAAACTGCTAAGGACACGCTGTATCAGAAAATGATGAATAAAATTACATTACAGAAATTACCTCAGTCTTCTGTAGGATGGTATTAACTTAAAAAACGAACACACACCCCCCCCATCCGTGCCCATTATTAACAAATCCCTTGTTTTTCAAAGTACGGCTTTGAAATAAAATATTTAGGCATTTTCTCTAGCCAACTTTCTCAGTGACAGAACTTTAGTCTTTGTAGTTTATTTCAACACTTCTGCTGGATTTTTTTTTTCCATATTTCATGTGCCACATTAAACCCTTTCCTGTTTCAACAGCTTTTTTGTGAGTGCCAATTTTTAATTTAGGTTAGAATCATTCAGCTGCAGTACTGAGGTTCAAGACTTAACATTAGGATAACTTTATATTAATATTTCTAATAATATTTCTGTCATTCAGAAATATATCAGTTCACCATTATCTGCTGCCACACAGGTGTAAATTTTACATATTTTGCATAAACTTTGCGAAAAATGAAATTAGGGGAAGGTCATGCTGCTGTGTGGAACTGTAACATTACACTCCTAACAAATAATGAGAGTTTTTGCAATAATTTATAAAACCTTTAGAAAAACAGATGAAATCCTAAAGTGCTGAGGTTACATCCGTGTTTTTCACTCCCTGTATCTACAAAGTTATTTCCAAATAACACAATGAGAACGTACTGCTACCTCCAGTTTTATGTCTTCATCTTGTACCTCACCACCTTCCCTACACGCTTTACAAATCTTCTCATCATTATCAAATTTTATCTATCTTGTGTCGGTTTCTTCTCCATTCTTTCCACGCTCCGGTTAGCTGGTAACTCGGTGAAGCTGCAGAGGAACTCCGATGAGTGATCCTTACGGATTGCGTATGTTGCTGTGTTTCTGTGGGCAATGCGTTTCAGCCGCTGTGTTTCAGGGGTCCCATCCCTGAAATTCGAGGCCACGTTCCCCACAGATTACATTTAAAAAGCTCTGCGTTTGCAAAAATTAGCTGCTAGATTTAAGCCCTTTAGAAAACGTCGTCCCTGGAGAAAAATACAAACTTCATTTTTCATGCAGTTAATAGAACTAATATTTCTTGTCAGGCTTATTCTTTTGGAAAATTCTTTATCAGCCGCCAACTGATTCCACTAATTCAACCAGATCAACACTATGAGAATGGGAATGAACCCGTATTATCAGGAGACAAAGAACATTCATATGGTAGAAGCTGTAATTCTGGATCATCTGCTTAATGCTAGACAGCCTCAGGTGCAATATTGCCTATTTTTGTGTACTTTTTATGATATTTGAAGATACACAGAAAAACTTGCACTCTAGAGTATCCATAGGTATTTTCCCACGTAATTGCTTTTGGGGTAGTTTTCATCCGTTTCGTAAGGTGATTTAAGGCTTATGCATAGAAGAACGGCACAGAGTGGAAAACAGCTGCTTAATAGCAATGAAATTATGGCTACAAATGGGATTCTTAGAATAATAGACTACTCTTGTTATCAATTATGAATGGAATATTGAAACCGTCGTTGTTTGCATCATCAACCTGCAGAGCATCCCTTAAGCCAACCCTTACGATTAGGGAAGCTCATGCTGCTGGTTACGGCAGTGGTAACGTTCTCTCAGAACTCTCTGGGTGAGGAAGAGTTCACATGGGCACTCCACGAGTCAATCATGCTGAAAATCTCCTCTCATAGAATGATGGAATGACCCAGGTTGGAAGGGACCTTTAAGACCATCAAGTCCAACCATCAACCCAACACTGCCAAACCCACCCCTAACCCATGTCCCTCAGCACCACATCTGCCCGTGTTTTAAATACCTCCAGGGACAGCGGTTCCACCACTTCCCTGGGCAGCCTGTTCCAATGCTTGTTCCAATCTTCACCTTTTGGTGAAGAAATTTTTCTCAATATCCAATCTAAACCTCCCCTGGCTCAACTTGAGGCCATTTCCTGTTGTTCTTTCAGAAGGAAGCACTCCAAACAACCACAGAATCATAGAATCATAGAATCACTTGGATTGGAAGAGACCTTCAAGGTCATCGAGTCCAACCATAAACCTATGCCAAACCCACCCCTAACCCATGTCCCTCAGCACCACATCTGCCCGTGTTTTAAATACCTCCAGGGACAGCGGTTCCACCACTTCCCTGGGCAGCCTGTTCCAATGCTTGAGAACCTTTTCAATAAAGAAGTTTTTCCTAATATCCAACCTAAACCTGCCCTGGCACAACTTGAGGCCATTTCCTCTTGTCCTGTCACTTGTTACTTGGGAGAAGAGATTGACCCCCACCTGGCTATAACCTCCTTTCAAGTAGTTGTAGAGAGATGGACCAAACCAATGGATCTCTGTATTTTTTTTCTGTTGTTTATTCAATTATCCTGTTAATTTCCTAGCATTTTTCTGTTAATGAGAAACTTAAGCTGAAAGTGAACCTTTACTATTGTGAAGTTGTGATGCGTTGACCCTGGCCTACAACTAAACACCCACCAGCTGCTCGCTCACTCCAGCAGGCTGGGGCAGAGAATTGGAAGGACAAAAGTGAGAAAAACTTGTGGGTCAAGATAAAGATAGTTTAATAAGTGGAGGGAAAACAGAAAAAAAAAGAAAAAAAAAAGTGAGGTAAAGGAAATTGCTCACCACTTCTGACCAGCCCATTTGTGCATCCCTGCAAAGAGCAGGATATTCTGTTAATCAAAATGGCACGCTTCAGGAACTGCACTTTTGAAATAAAATCTCAGTGCCAACTTTCTCATTGCATTTTAAGCTATTTATGCAAACCTGGTTTTGTAAATAATACATATTTAATTCCCAACTCTAACAAACTACAGAGTGTTTGTGACGGTCTTGTTGCTTCTGGATGATGTACTTGGACCAATCACTTCTAGACATCTACTATAGACTCCCATGCTGCCTTTATACTCTCTCTTAAATATGTTGCTTCTTAGAGAACTTAACATTTAAGGTATCAATACTTTTTTTTCAGTGTTTTAGGCTAATTTTTCATTTCAGCTCCAGTGTAAGCTGAAAGCAAATGGCCGCCGATACGGAGCTCAAATCTGTTAACTGACAACATTAAAATTCTTTCAACTTCTGAAAAAAGATACAATAGCTGACCTCAGTACAATATTTTCTCACGTTTTAAATCAGGAGATTGTGATTTCGCAGTTTTATTTCTATCTATTCATTTTCACTTTTTTTTTTCTTTTTAAAAGAGAAAATCTCACAATCTGAACAAATTAATTAATATCTATCAACGTAACTTTTACTGAATTGGCTGTGCTGCTCTGGCTATCACCTTTTTATTTTAACCTGTAGTGACTGATGTGAAATAGATCTGAAATAGAGGTTAGATGCTTTTCCACTTAGTCTGCTTTGCGTTCTACAGCCACTCAGACAATGTCAGGGAACACTGTGAATATTACGTGGAGCTGTAAGAAAGAGTGTGAAATCAGATTGACTCAAATTAGTCGAAGCATTAATCGGGTGGGAATAATTAGCTTTGTACCCTAGCTATATTTGAGAATCATATTAAAGCTGATTTGTGCTATCGCACTGAATCTTTCCAGTGGAGAATTGTACTGTACAAGGAAATTTCTTGCTAGAATAGCACACTGTCCTGCCTCCTAAACCTCCGGAATCCAGGCGTGTAGAGTCTTGTGAAGTTATCTCAGTAGCTCCAAATTTTAAGGATGCTTGATTGTCTACTTAAGGTTGAGAGCAATATAAAAGATGTTTCCAAAACTACTTTACCAGCCAGCTCAAGCCTCTCCTATGTTTATTTAGAACCCTAGACAATAATTTGAAGAGAAGCAGTTTAACCAGGATGAAGCCAGGCGCAACCCAGCAGGCAAAGCCAAGGTCTCGCAGCCATGGCAAACGCTCTGGCTTTGTTACCTTGCCTCAAAACACAGCCGAAGAATTTTTTTACTGACCTCAGCATTTGTATAAACTTATTAAGATAGAAATGGATTTTCAGATTTTTTTTGCAAGATCAAGAATGGCATTAAAACCAAAAAAAAGTGATATGTGTCTGGAAGCAGAACGGTTTAGGCTGTAATAGCTTGCGATGATAAAAGTCCTTTTGCTCGAATAATTTCAAATCTTATTTTCCTGAAGAAGTTTCCATTGACAAATGCAGTGAAAAATAACCCATTTAGTTTTGGCTTTTTCTTTTTGTTGAAGAACTAGTTCAAGCAGCCTTGCAAATGGTGAAAAACCCTATTCTACCGCTTTATGAGAATAATAAGTGTCCGGTATGAGGTATATTATTTTTAAATGGTCAGAAGAATAGGTTAACCTCAGGTATCCATATCAAGACATGTCTAGAAATTTAATTTCTTAAAATCCTGCAGAAAAAAATAATATTTATAATGTTAATCCCAACCTAAAACTTTTTTACTGGTAGAAAAGCTGATATATTCAGGTCTTTGTCCAAATGTGACTGGGGAGAAGCAAAGTCAAAATCAAAACTATGATAGTAAAAAGTTTTGTGACTTTGCCAAGATTGTTCCCAGCATTGATTTCTAAACTGTGTAAAATTCAGGAATTTTCCTTGTTCTGGGCACATTCCAATCCATAATTCCTGGCCCTAATGGCCTGTTTTGCATAGGAAGGAAACTCTTGTATGTGAAACTGCTGCGAACCGCAGCACTGGTAACTCTCAGGTTCTTGAAGCTCGTGGGCTGGGTCCCGGGCTTTGGGCACAGCTAGTGAATCCAGTATTTCCAGAATGTGAAAAGTGTTCATTTCACTGATGTTGTGGAAATAACTTACAAATTCTCAGTACCAAATACTGAAATATAAGTTTTTTTGCGCTCCTTAATTGTGGAGTGAGACAATGCATTTCAGACTTGAATCCTTAATATTTTTTCACCGGTTTCAACTTGAAGCTATTATTTTATTCTCACTCATGTCATGGCATTAGTTGACATCTGCAATTCCTGAGCACAGGTTACTGGGACTTTTGAAGGTTCCGACTTTCAAAAGATTAATTTTTTGTTCAGACTGATCAGCTGCTGCTGTTGAACCAAACGATCTTTTTGCGTTCCAATAGGAGCAATAGGGATGGAATAACCATAAGACATTTTCAGCTAGATGTTGGGGTTTTTTTTTTTAGATCTCCTTTAAATTTGGAGGCTCCCAGTTAGTGCTTGCTGATATATTGCCAAGATGCTTGAGTTATTAAAGTTGTTTCTGAAATGTTTATGATAAACAGGATCAACTGTGGTAAAACCTCACTGAATAAAAATGAGCTCCTGTGCTTAAATAAGAAAAAAAATCCCTTCTTGTAAGACAGGAATAATTTTAAGGGTCATAAAGTTTTAGTTTGGATGCTTTAGTTTTATTTGTTAAAAGGTACCGAATATTTTCTATGCTGTAGTAAATTGTGAGCTAGAATATTATTGTGTTATTTAAACAATGTTGTTTAAAGCGTTTTTACCTAAAATCCTGTTATCTGTTAGGTAAACTGTTACTCTTGTGTTATTTACAATTATCATATCTTTTCACCAAGTCTTGGAAATAGAATTGTAATTTTTATGTACACAAGTTTGTTAATAAACTAGCACCAGAATTAGCATGCTAGAAAACTCTAATGCAGTAAATGTTGTGCCCTCATCAAGGTAAGATTAAAAATGTTTACTAAATTAGTAACCTCTATCAGTGAATTATTTCAGATTAAAATAAAGAGTGAACAAAAGGCTAAAATGTATACCTCGTAAAGCAGAAACCATATCTAAGCAAACAGGCAGGTATCTAACTGGCAGAGTTCCAACGAGCACCTCATCAAGTTATTAAACCTTCTCCAAAGGCATTGCAGATAGGACTCCATCTCCAAGGGGGGCTGGAGCATCTTTCTTACGAGGAAAGGCTGAGGGAGTCGGGTCTTTTTAGTCTGGAGAAGAGCAGACTGAGGGGGGAGCTCATCAATGCTTACAAATACTTAAAGGGAGGGGGCCAGGAGGAGGGGCCCAGGCTCAGCCCAGGCTGAGGGTGGTGGAGTCTCCCACTTTGGAGACATTCCAAACCCACCTGGACGCCATCCTGTGCCGCCTGCTGTAGGTGGACCTGCTCTGGCCGGGGGGTTGGACCAGATGATCTCCAGAGGTCCCTGCCAACCCCTAACATTCTGTGATTCTGTGAAAATACACAGAAACAGATGCTTGGAACAATCAAGGAGAACTGGATTCGTGTTTACTTACTATTTTCCAAATAGCTGGGATTTCGGTGAGTTTTGTATGGGTGTGGGCTGTACTCTTGCATGGACTTAAAAAAAAAAAATTAAAAATCCATTTACAAGGCAGGGGGAGTCATCTTTTATGCCTGAGTATCGGGCCACATCTGTGTGTTTGTGAGTGGAATATCCTGAGCTCTTTGTCGTGCCCTTGTGTTTAATCTGCTGGTCCCGTGGAATTGATTTTTCTGATGATTCCAAGGTCACTTTTTGTCCAACCTCAGAAGAGCTTGTATCAGCGTCACATCTTTTGCTCTATCTTTAGGAAGATCCAAATAGGGCCTTCTTCCACACTACTGAAGCTGTATGTCAGTAGTCAGGTTCGGGGACAGATCGCTCTGAAGTCTACAGTATCCCTAACGCGGCTCCAGCTCCTTGGTGGGATGCTTGAGAGCTATGAATGGAACCAGCTCGTGGCAAGGAAGCTCAGCTGAGAGCGGGCATGCCCCTGGGGTGAAGCCCCAAACGGTGCTTGTTTAAGACTATTTTCGGTATTATCTTTTGACAAAGGTTAAGCAGCTCCCTGCTAAGAGCGTTGGCTATTACAGACCACAGCCTTTAGGAGTTTTACTCATGCTTTGCTCATGCGACCGCAGAAGAGAACCACCTAGCTGCTTCACGTGGACATAAGCCTTCTGCCAGAGAGACAATAGAAACAAATGCTACTCCTAGACAATCACTGAACAGGAATTAAATCCAAAGATTTCCGTTTGTAAACAGCAGAGGGTTTTCAGCGCACTTAGAAAGCTGCAGAGAATTTTCTGGCGATTCATATGAATGATATTTTAATTAACTGTAAGGATATTTCTCTTTTTTAAATACATCAGATGGTGTTTTAACCGTACAATTAGCAAGAATGCTGCTCACTTTATAAAGCATTTCAGTATTAGAAAAGCGTTAAAAATATCTATCAATAACGATGAATTTAGGTGCATCCCTAATGAGTTAATTAAAATGACAGCAATGTTTCAAATTTAATAACAATTCTGTTGCTGTCGATGAAATGAAAGTATTTGGGCAGATTTTTAGCATCTTACTTCAGTGCCCAGCGGACATTACAGCAGAAATTAAGCCTAAGTAATTAATAGTAACAGAAAAAAAAATAATTGTTAAAAGCAATAATTACCATCTGTTCTTGTCAGTATTATTAATGTGCAGAGAATGGCCTTTATTACAAAATAGCTTACAACTGTAGCGTTGACAAAATTTGTTTCTTTCAAAGTAGCTGGACTTGCATTAAAGAAGCGAAGGCGGACAAATTCAAAATGTTAACACAGCCTAATAGCACCGGTGCATCAGCCGATTTATAATTAGTCACAGTTTGCAAGGAATGCCGATCTCTCTGGATTAAACCCACAATATCTAATGTTTGCGGGTAAGGTTCTGAACCATTCATGCATTATACTTTAATGCCCTTTGACTGGTATACTTAAGCTGGCGGTATAAATTTGATTTCTTATTTTTCGGAGGAAAAATTACGCCTTGTTTCAGTTTCCATAGCTACTAGTGTTCAGTTAATTTATTTGCTATGCAAAAGTAAGTCTTTTATCAGTTTTGTAGTTGTATTATACACTATATTGGAAGATTTTGACTCATTTTTCTAGGCCTAGAAGGAACAATTTAATGTTGTTTACCAAATGATATTTTACAACTAGTTATTATCAGATTCTTTTCTAACAGAGTCTCCTAGGGCTCATTTGTGCTCTCAGGTTATCGCCAGATCCCTGCGTTCTCCTGAGTCCCTTTCAGATCCGGTTGCTGATTTCGGCAAACTTGACAGAGTAGAGGTCTGAAAAATATTAGATTCTTACAAGGTTAATGAAAATTGGTGTTTAGGTAAAAAAGGGGGAATTTTATTCATTATTCTCTGTAATACTGAGGGAGGGTGTTCTGTGATCTGAAGCAGAACCCGTGTTTGGCAGCAAAGTTGAGCCAGTTGCAGCCGGACAATGTTCGGAGCTCCCAGAACATCTCTTGGCCAGTCATAGAAACACAAATGCTGGTCGTTCTGGGGATCACCGAAGAACGTGTGCTCGAACGCTTTTATTAGCACAGGATTCAAATTAGAGTTACTCATAGTTTGCGGAGAAATTAAATATACATCACTATCCAGGGTAGTATTTAAGCAAATGGGTAGCTTTAGGCAAATGTTTATACTGAGATTTTCCGTTGCTGAAAAGAGTTTGCAATACTTTCTGAATTGGGGCAATAGAAATGTGCCTTTTGAGTCAGTGAGCCCTGCACCTTCCCAAATGCAGAGAGAGGGTCAGAAAGCGATCCGTTTCGGCAATGGAATTGAGAGCCTTGACACCGTCTCTGAAGAAATAAATGACAAAATCAGCCTTGATGCTAGCTCTGAACAGTAACACTTCTCTTTCAAATGTACGGGGTTTGGTTTGATTTGTCTTTTTACTATGTGTGTCACTTCACTTGCTTCTTTACGCCTGTTTTATTATCCTGGTCATACCTTACCACCATTAATTATTATATTTTTTTTTTGCAGTTACATTTTATTTTAATGCCAGCAGCTCAAAAGAAATGCTTTTAACCAGTTGGATCTGTAACAGATCCAAGTGTATCTTGAAATAAACTGCTCTAACATTCTCTCATGTGTTTTCCTGTCTTAAACTTTCAGTTTTCTCGTAGTACATTTAAGACTTAAACCTTCAAATTGTTCAGCACTGGGAGATTACCATCCATTTCAATACACAGATAATAGATGATACGGTTTTTTTTCTATGATGATTCTCACAGGGCTATTCAATTGCAGTTCCTAAGGAGTAGTTTGAGGAAGATTAAGTAGAACTGTGGGATGTTCTTAGGTTTAAGTCATCTCAAAAGAATTTCAGATTTAAAAATGTACAGTTTAATATACAGAGAGGCTGATGAGCACAGATGCTCAATGCTTTTATAAATACTTTATATACTAATTTCAGCCCAACAGATAGAATGGCAAACTTCATGAGAGAGTGACATTTCCCAGTTGGGCATTCAGAATCAGCGGACTTAAATATTTTCCTGAGGATGACAAAGAATTTATCTGTTCCTTTTATATTTGTCAACTACAAAGGCAACAGTAATCACTCACAGCAAAGTTTATAATTCTTAAAGCTCTGGTCTTAAAACTCTAGTAAAGAATTTGTCTGTGAAGAAAGATCTTAGAAAACTCTAGCTTATTAAACTGTTCTGTGCTTTGGATGTCTCCTTGCACTGGAATAAGAGGCTTTTTATTTGCACTACTGAAATCCCAACTTAAGTTGTTTGATGGGGCTTTGTTGTGTCTCTCTTGTAATTCCCATCTCACATGGTTCTTTTAAAACAAATAAGGTGCCTATTCCTCCTATTTATGATGTGTTTGGTTTTGGTTATTAGCCACTCTGCTTGCATTCACCGGGCATGGGTTTTCGTGGGGATTGTATAACAGGATTGGCTCCCAGAAGGATTCCAAAACTTCAGGGGCTTTCTTTGAACCCCTGGAAAATTGTTGTATTTTGGTATAGCTAAAGTCACGGCACAGTTTATTTTGTGTGGGATGTTAATATTCTTATTGTCACCCTTCATATACAAGGTATGCATAAGAGTCAGGAAACAGCTGCTGACAAAGATGTTTCCAGCACTCTTGTATTTGAATAAGGTTATTCAATTGCATATCAAGTTTTAAATGATGCTAGCTCATCACAATTAACTGCTGGAAAACCAAGGACCAAGATGCAAATAATAATGCTCTTGTACACCTCAACAGTGTTTAATATTTCATCTATCATTTCATCTATCACAAGTGAGTGATTTTATATTATTTTCAAGTATTCAAGAGCAACGGTTTATGACAAATACAAATACTTGCTATGTCATCTTCAGGAGATTCACGTACACTTTTTTTGTGTCAGGGTACTTACTTGGATAACTCACAGTTCCTACATTATTAACATTGATAAAAATCTGCAATAACGGAGCTACGTTTTTAAGGACGTAATTGTAAGGTCATAATAATTAGAAAGTAGGAGCATAAGAAGAACAATATAATCCTGGTTTATGAACAGATAGCAAATGATGAAACAAGATGCTATATTTTACTTTTATTAAGGGCCTTCGACTCATATTAAGTATAAAATCCTCTAAGCAACATGGCAGTCCTTGCCTGCCTTCGTTAGTAAACGCTCATATTCACTTACAAAAACTAATAAGGAAATACAAAAGCACCCAAGAAATGTGAAACAAGGAAGAAATACACTGCTTCAATCACAAAGCAGATGCTGATGGAGCATTTCTGATGAAGTTACGCACAGAGTATACGTCAGTCTAGACTGGCTTCTCTAACTGGCCCTCATTATAGTAGTGTACACTGTTTTTCCCCTCTACCATAGAATATTGCTTAGCCCCACAATCATGCGCAGGAATTCTGTGATACAGTGCTATATTATTTTCTTAAAACGTATGGCACTTCCAAGTACGTAGACTTTGTAAGTTCATAAATCCATGTGCTAAAACCAGCACAACTAACAAGTCGTGTGAGTTTAAGGCATATCCTGGCTAGGTCTTTCAAGTAGCCAAAGATGTATGTAAATGGAAATATCCAGATTTGTGACTTGGAATTCCGTTATAAAGTCCTTTCCCTGAAAGCTTTGATCACGCAGATAGTGAGTGTGACATATAACCTTGGCTCTTTAGAACAATTCTCTGCTGCTGTCTTGAAGACCAGGAATATGACTAGATGATCTTACAAGATCAGTTTGGTTTTGATGGTTTTTCTGGAAGAATGTGTATCTGTAGATGAAGTTTTTATCACCGGCCCAAATTCAAAATGAAGAGAGAATTCTTGAATGTTTAACTTCTTAAAGAATAACAAATACTAGGCTAGATTCATAAAATACTGTTTGTTTCTTATACTTAGCATAAGTACAAAAAGAAAAAAAAAAAAAAGACTTGCTTTTGTAATCTAAACAGCAGGTGGTCTTCTCCAGGAAGCTATCTAGTGGCTGGATGTCACTGATAGAAGTGAAGGAAAAAGGATCAACCTTTTTCTATTTCCTAGAACATAAAATACTAATTGCAAGTTTATATTTGGGCTCCTTTGCTCCTGTTGCACTGACCCGATCGATGGGGAAGATACCCAGGAGGAGTTGTGTCGGAAGACCACAGCAATAGCGTGTGTTGTCAGCTTCTGCAGCGGTTCATTTTACATTCATTTTCTGTGTTACTCAAGCAGCTTTCAAATTAATGGAATCAATAACTTTAATGACCTTTAAAAACCAAAGCAAGTAGTAGCAATGGAATGTTAAGTACAGAAAGCTTCTATATTTGATATCTAGCTGTCTATCAAACTACAAGTATTTCTAAAATGGTGGGCACTGAGAGTTATTAAATTCATTAAGCAAATATTGAAAAGGTAGATGCGTGGCGATAAAATAGAACGAATGTTAATTTCCTTTTCTTACTTTCTTTTCCTTTCTCCCTATATACAGATTTATTTCTCCCTATTGTTTGCTGTATACCCTGATACAACCATCCCTTGATCATAATTTCTTATGTATAGCGTATGAAAATATTTTGCAGGTGCTGGACTTCAAATTATCACTTCAGCTACCATTCCAATGGGCGCAGGAATGCAATTTCATCAACACTGTAAACCCTTATGCTTTCATTGTCTTTATGCAGCTGTCCTGAGGACCATATGTACATGTAATTATAAATCTGCATTACACATAAGAAATACAGCTTGGTGTAATTCTTCTTCCTGTTTTCTTTGTTTTCTTCTTTTGAGTGTTGCCGTTTGTGTTGCAGTCACTGCGTGGGTGTTTTTTGTGACAGTTCTCTATACAAAATAAGGTCAAATAATAGGACTTTTAGAGGCAGATGTGGATGGAGGCAAGATACGATACTGAGTGAAGAATGGGATATCAGCTACAGAAAAAAAGCAGTAAAATGTGATTATCTGTATATGTAGCTTTTTGAGACTAAAATTTTCATCACTGTCGTATCATTTCTATCATGTAACTGTTTCAAAGGCTTCAGAAGGATACAAATAACATAATTATAACACTATTTCTGTAGCATAGTGAGTGGGTCAGATTACAGTGATGTTGAGTAACATCATACCTGGCTTCCTATGAGATATGTCCTTTACTCATTCCTCGTCTGTCACATGCATGTTCTAACTGCTTAACTTAAGTTTTCTAAGCATTTTGACTAGGTTATAATATTTATTATTGGTTTATAACACTTATGCTCTCACTAGTGTATAGATAGATATTTTCCTGCAAGCCTGATCCTCAGCATTTATATACTACTTTACTGTGTGTAAATTAAAACAAACCAAACCAAACCAGAAAAACCCAGCATAATGTCCAGAAGGGTTATTCTTCATCTCGTTGTGTAATGTTTTATTTTTCCTTGTTTCCATTGGAGCTAGGTGGTTTTACGTTTGGTTTGAGATGAAAAATTAGGAGATGGGGAAAATGGCAAGAACAACGTCAGTGGAAATATTTTTGGTTTCCTTCTAATCTCTTGCTAGTGTTAATGTCAGGGGGAGTTGCTTTGTTTTCTCTGAGATTTCTAATAGAAAGGGATTGAATATTAGTTATTGTTGTACAATAGTGATGCAGCTGCAAGTGTTATCATCCTTAGTTTTTTTCTGAACTTCTGTTTGTGTTTTCTACTCTAGACCTGCAGTATACTGCAATTGCTTCCCATTCTCTTTGATTTTCAGTAATCTAGACAGGTTTAGAAAGGTTCCCTGAAATTTGCATGGCAGTATTTGCAAGCAGGCTTCTGGTACTTTTGTAAGGAAAAAACAAGGAATGTTTTATATGTTATATTTATCATTCTTAAATTTTGTTTTCCATTTAATATGTGAACGATTTTCCAGTGGGGATTATCATTTAATTCTTTTGCTTTCCACTTACTACTTCATTTCAGTTGTAAGTCATCAGTGCATTTGGCAATTCTACAGCTAGTTTCTCTGTCTTGGTAATTTATGTAGATTAGAAGCAATAAAGATCTGAGAACTGACTCCCCTGTGACCCTTTTCAACACTTTACTTTCTAATCACTTTACTTTAATCAGTTCTTTATCTGTTTCCCTGTTTAACCTGAATCTTTCCTGCTTTCAGTTTGAGATGAAGACTATAATTTGAGACATTATCAAAGGCTTTATGTAAATCTAAATTATGGTGCTTGTACCATTATTATCAATTTTCTTTCTAATCTTATCAAAAAATAAAAAGTGGCTGGTTGTCAAGATCTTAATTTCTTTAAATGTCTTGTGATGGTAAATTGTGTTTGTTTTAAATCATTGTCAATGGTTTAACACACGTCATCTCGAAATGTATTGTGCTATTGTGTAAATTATGAATTTTTCAGGTCAGTTCTCTCTGCTTGTTTCCTTACTCTGCCACAAGGCATCAGAGAGAGTGTGTGTGTGTGTGTACACACATATATTGGCTGTAACAGGGCAGGCAAAGCCATGCGTAGCAATTCTTTTCCACTTTCAGTATATACAAAGCAAATTACCGTAGAAGCATTGAGGGTTGCAAGGGAGTTATGTGCCTTTGGTCTTAACAGGTCTGATGGGATGGATTATTTAGAGAGTTAAAGAAAAGAATTACAAAGCTTTTCTCCTCTGCTCACCGTATTTTAAGAAATACACTTTGAAAAAAAACAAGTCAGGTTTAAAAGAAATAACTTGTCTGCAGAAACTGAGGTAGCCCAGGAATAAGTATCTTTTGAGTAGACTAGGAAGACTGTGTAAGAGCGGAATAAAGGAATCTTCTGGTAGGGGATAATTCTGGAGTTGAACCAAATGGATTCCTTTATAATAAAAGGATCCTTCTGTTGGCAGCTGCTGAAACAGGTTGACTCTGATTAGTTTTAAGTTACTTAGATTTACCTAGTTAACTTCACCATAAATGAAAAAAAAATAGAATTAACATTGATGAAAATGATAAAAGTTTCTTTGGGAATGTGAAGATAAAATTTAAGATAATGGTTATGTTTTTCTTACTTTGATTACAAGTAAAATTAAACGCAAGTATAGATACGTGTTAGGGATTCAGGATAGGTGTGGAAATCAGCATATGGTGCCTCTTGTTTAAACGATCCTGATAAATTCAAAGTTAAAGAAAATTTAAAACGCACTAAAATGAAAACAAGGGGATTCAGGCTCTAGGAATCACTGAGAAACATTTGGAATTGTGGTATAAACAATGAAAAGGCCCATACAGCCAAATATATATTGAATTAAGGATACTGCCAGCATTCATCTTGTATTGTCTCACAACCACCTACCCAGACAGACCCTGCGATGCACGTTGAAGAGTAACAATTAAAAAAACCCCCACCAAACTACATATTCAGTGGCGATGCAGTTGAAAACCTGCCATTAAAGAAAAGAGATTATCTTTCACCTGTAGAGATGGCTGAGTTCCTGGACGTTTAGTGAGGCGTGATAGAAAATCTGCATTCCAAAATACATTAGTAGACTCTGCATTTCACAATATGTACACTGAGTGCATTCGAGAAGAGTAACATAGATTAACTGATTCTGAAATAACACTTCAAAAACTCATCACAAGATCTAAAGACAGAACTCGGTAATGTTTTGGCAATGTCTTTTTGTCCACTCTGCTCTGATACAGTTTACAGTAAGCGGCTACCATGGTAACATATTTAATTTAGCAATCTTCAGCTCTACACCGGCCCTCAATTCTATGAACATCTTTTTCAACAGAGCAATGTTAGAATAGGATGTTTGCTGCCCGTAATTATAGCTATTAATCACTTTAGATACTACAAGGATGTGTCAAGTTACTGCCTATTTACCTGGCAGCCCACGCTTGTCGAATACATGTGCACAAGTTTGGAAAAGTTGTATTTCCTTACAGTGAGAATGCCAAAAGATGAGTCAGTATTTAAAATAAAAATATCCTTTCAGTTTTCTATAAAATGAACCCAAATACCCCAACGTGGAAGATCATCAATGGCAGCAACAAATAGTAAAAAAACACAGCAGGCAAGAAGTTAAAAAAAGAAATGGAATTTATAATGATTTCAGTACACCATTGAGCAAAAAGAGAAGGTAGCTTTTATTAAAATTACTTTCTTCTTTTTTTAATAAGAAAACAGCCCAAAAAAGTGTGAATTTCCCAGGCTGGCAGTTTCTCACCATATGCTTACATATTTTTCTATTTATTATCCTTCAGATTACAATATATTATTTTAGCACTCACTCTTTAGACAGAATATTTTTGTTTCCAACTGGGAATATATGTAGCTATATATTCTGCAATCCCATAAATAAGCAATTATCTACTCAGAAGTCATTTCACATGGTCATTGCCTACCCAAGAAGAATTTGTAAGGCTAGAGGTTTAGAGGTTGACTGATTTTAATCAATAAAAAATGCAAGGTATTTTTAATAGTAAAAACTTAAACTTCATTAAATATGCGTGATCTGCAAAATTTCCACATTTGTTTTTCTGTAAACATTTATTTTTGAAGGTTTGCAGGCAACAAAATAGTTGTTGATTTAGAAGTACTTGCATGATTGGCTGTTACTTGATCCATTGGGATAACTATGAAAATCGTGATGATCCTACACCAAACAAAAATTCTACTACTCGCTTGACTTTGGTGTTTGTGTGTATTGAAAATTCAGCTGAATATTTTCTTGTTATTTTGGAGTATTCAGTAGAGGCAAATGTGTTATTAAAGTGAAAAATGTAATCATTTTTGTATGTAAAAATTGTATCAATTGTATCAATCAAGAATACTCCAAAAATAAGGAAGAATTTCAAGTAATGAAGAGGCTGTATTGCTGAATGTCCTTATGCCAAAATATGGTTCTTTCCGAACAGACGTGGAAATCTGAATGTCTTTTAATGACGTTCCAAGTAGTAATACAATGTTTTATGTGAAACTAAAAGGTTTTTTCATATTTTTCCTATAGCTCTCAGTATTTCACATTATCAAGGCCACCATGCTTACTACAGTGTACTTCCTTTATTAAAAGGAAGTTGACTAACTTATTTTTTAAAAGAAGTTTCAAACATAACATATATTTAACTATGTCATTTGTTTTATAGCACGTTTCTGAAGGCATGGTGGCTTTTACAAGTAGTTTTAAATTCTGTAGGAAAGAGTGAGAAAAGTTGTCCTTTCCTTATCTTTACAAATAAGATTAGGTTGGGGGGTTTTTTGGTTTGGTTTTTTTTTCCTCATTCCTCCTTGTACTTTCTCTCTCAACTACTTCATTTTTTCTCTACAATGAAACTCTGGGAGCATTGTCAGTAGAAACTTCATTAGTGGCAGCAATGAAATCAGCATAAGTTTTACCAGCAGGCTGCTGCTGAAAACTACGCTTTTAGAACAGAGCGAAACACTGTTATCGTACGCATGTGCAATCTTGGGGGTATTATTTCCCATTTTCCCATCGAAGACAAAAGGAAAGTTCCAGTTATCATTCCATAGTTTTGCAGTGATGAAAATAAATGAAAAACAATAGAAGCACTGAAGTGAGACAGTAAATTTAATGCGCTCTTATCAAAAAGCTGCATTTATGAGACTTCCACTCTATCGGGATATACCTCCAAATGCTGCAACCTAACAGGAAATAAGGCGAGAGTTTGGAGAAATATGTATTCTGTGATTATTAGAGTCATGAAAAGAATGAGAAATAAGTTGATTTTAGTCCTAGAGGTCTGGAAATAGATTTTTTTTGTTTGTTTCCTGAGTTTGTAAGTTAACTTTATTTGATGCCAAAAGTCTAATGAACTTTTTAAAATAGAACTCTAAAAAAGAAATACAAATGATTAGTGTTTGTCATGTCTTACTTTGTATGCACCTTACCACGCTACCATATGCTAAGTTGTATACAGTATTTATTCTTGTGTTTTTATTGCCATAACACCTCCATGTCAGAATTCTGTTGTGCAAGACATTTTTCAATAGGAGAAATAAAAAGTAGCCCTTTACCCACTGGAACTTAAAACCAAACTGTTCAAGAAAAGACCACACAAGAATAGAAAAGGAACGAGAGAAAATGCTGGACAACACAATTCTCTGGAGGCATACTTGCTTGGATTCCAGATATTGTAGAAAATTCTGTAGGTACCACATAAAACAAGTACTGAAATAAGTTTAGACTAATAAAGGTGTTTTCCCATAAATGCAAAAATAAATGGGAGGTCAGCACTTGGGAGCTACTTGAGTCTCATTGAGTGTATATTCTTTTAACATTTTTGCAATTTTAAGAGCATACTGCATTTTCCGAACCCTGCAGCTTCCTTGATGACAAGCACAGAAACACACCAAGGGGAACGTAATTAACATGAATCTATGTATATTTAACTAACTATTGAGGCGATTTACTTCAGCTGTGCATTCTGAGACACCACTAATAATACCGAATCTTCTTTATAACAGGTAAATACTCCATTTCAATCGGTTGCCAAAAAGAACTGCAAAACACTTCAAAGGTAAGACCTCCTTAAAAATAATACTTCAAAAGATCATTCCTTCCGGTTTATTAGTTGGAAAAGAAAATAGAGAATTTAAGTTCTTTCTGACTATCTGGCTGATTGCAGAGAATTACAAATGGCATTAATTGACATAGAATTTGATTTCCTGTTTGTGAAGCTGTGTTTACATATGAAAGACAAATTTTCACTTTTTTCTTAGAAAGGAAGAATTTAATTAATTTGATAACTGCAGAAAAAAGGCCTCCTGTGTGGAAATAAAATATTAAAACTTGCTACTTTTCTATCATGTTTTGCTTTGTGCAAGATTAAAAGAATCTTCTAGCCAATTTCACATGGTTAAGATAGGAGGATAGAACACTTTTTTTTTTTTTTTTTTAAATATGACAACTTGCTAACTTCACTTTTTTGTTTGTTACTGATACAACTTTCTTTCATTCTTCTAAGAAATATGTTTGACTTCCGTTCCGGATGTTTAATTAATTTTGAGAGCTCTTAAGTTTTAACATACCTTTTTTTTGCTTCTGGTTGAGGGCAATAACTCAGCGTCAGATTGTACCCAGACTGGTTTTTGTGTAATTCATTGTTCTTTAGCTACCCTTCCTGTAAAAAAAGTTGATTTACTTTTAAACTGTACTTTCCACTCTTCGGGAGAATATTTTAGTCTCTCAAGGAAGCAGGTAACAGTGTACAAGGTTTCACTATGATTGTTATTTGTAAGTCATCAAGTTAGAGGGGATAATATGGGCATTGTGGTCTTCCCTAAACTTGGATTTGGTAACCAGTGGGAAAGCAAAAACAATAATTTATTGCTCTAATCATCATATACGTGCCTACTTTATTTTAAAACTTGAAGAGCCTACCATATGTCACTTATGTATATGTTTTAATGCATACATTCTCAGGGATAGGAGATGCTGCATTAATTAATATTTAGCTCTACACGTCAACATTGCCCTTTTTTTTAAAAAAAAAAAAAATTCATAATTAACTCAGCCTCCCAAAGCATAGCTTCTGAATTACAGACATTATTGGGTGTAGCTTTTTTGCTGTCTGTTAATGGAGGAGAGGGAGAAGCTCTGAAAAAATTCCACAAGCTTCTGGGGATTGTGCCAGATGTGATCTGAGTACTGGACTTTTTATGGAATAAAATCATGTAGATGGAGCTTTTCTCGAGAGGAAATGCTGCTGGTCACAGTGGAGTATCTATTCTGAGTGAAAAAGTCAGATGTTCTTCTCAGAACATGCTCTATTCCCAGAAAGGGCTCGGATAGACCAAGGACTTCAAGCCTGGTCTCATGTCCCAGAAGAATGCCTGAAATATTCAGCCTTTCGCTATTCTGGCTCTGGTACTCTTATTAATTTTTTATGGGTTTTTTTAGACTTTCTCTCAAAAAATCTTTTAGAAATCCATCTTTTTGTCTTGATTGAAATCCCAGAGTCTTGTGAGACATGGGAAGCCATTCTCATTATACCTCAGTGCGCTACTAACCTCCTCTTTATATTCTTCCAACACACCTGCAACGTGTAGATTCATCAGAAAACTCCAAATCTTCAGTAGTTTATGATGCTTCGGAAATTATTACGGAAATCATAGTATTACAGAAAAGCTGACTTTTTTTGCAAGTGCAGATGTGTGTCCAAGTTTGTTCTATTTTTTGCTTTTTCTTTTCAGGTCTTGTCTTTATATAGAAATATAATTGATGAGGTAATTTGTTACTTGCCCAAGTACTTCAGACAGACTTTGATCATGCCAAGATTTAGATAGTGTTGGCTAAGTGAAAATATTTGAGTGAAAGTAGAAAAAACAAAGAACCTTGCAAGTGAAAAATGCGGGACGGTTACAAAATAAAAAAAAGTAGTATAAATAAATAAAAAGAGAGACAAGTGAAGGAGGGAAAAGAGAGGGTGCCGTACTCCAAGGTCCTATTTGAATACCACTGGGGGTGCCCAGGAGAAACATCTCCAAAGGACATAATGTATCAGGATGAAAAAATACATGCCACATTTCTGACAGGTACAGCTAACTATGAAAAAAAAAGCCCTATTCAGCATAGGAGGTGAAGGGAAGAATAAAACTAATGACATTACAATCCTCTTGAGAAGTCTTGTTTTGTTTATTAAATAAGCAGCTCTAGTAAGATAAGTAAGAAGAACTGCTTAGCCTGGCAGTGTTAATTGATGCTGTCCTGGGAGTTTATTGTTATGTATTACTCTTTTTGTCCTTTCATGTAAAGACGTCAGCACATTGTACCTGACAGAATGTATTGTATATTATAAATTATTCTAATTGGGATAGAAATATTCTTGCTAGCCTGTATATTTAAGGCCTGGCTGTAATTTATACATAATATTAATTCCCGAGCATTGGGTTTATTTTAGGGTATGCTTTAAATTAATACTGTTTCTGTGAAGTCCTCAGATGTAAAGTGGTTTTATGCCATCCTGTTAAGTTTTGACACATGTGGATATATTTCCCCACACAAATAAAATGAACAAGTGTATAAAATGAACACGTGTATACAACGAACACGTGTATACAACATGTGTGTGGTAGGAAACCAGGACAAGAGATAAAAGGAATGGAGCCTTTCAAGCCTGACACAACATGCTTAAAAGAGTTAAACATGATCTTACACTCTTCCTTGAGGAAGACTAGTATTGACAGCAGTGCGATAAACTAAAGACAAAGACAGTAAAGGGCAAGTATTACTTTATCCTGTCTTTCATATTATCTCAGGAGTGCATAGAATTCAAGGATGGGCACGCTGTATCTTGTAAAAGTGGTTATAGCAACCTGTTTTTTCCCCTTCCTTTTGTAATTCTGGGGCATGCAAAGTTTTCCACAAATTTTAAAGCAAAACGAATAAATTTCATTGCAGTGAATTACTTCAGTGATGCTATTTTAATCTAGAGAGCAATTACTTCCAAAGAAGATATCTCTCTATCCTTCTGAATTCCATTAGCATAGTGAGACAGTTCGTAGCCATTTCAAGATATAAAAAAACAGGTCGGAAAAGTTTGGGGTTTTTTTTTACCTCTCCGAAAAAATATTGTGTAGTTTTTTTCTGAATTTCAGTAAAAAATTGAAAAATAAAGATAAGTACTAATTTTAATTGTGTTGTCTGTAGCACAATTGAGCAATGAAATGTATTCTGTTTTGGGCTAAACCTCTCTATACCGAACGCTTCAAATAGTGCTCTTCCTGGTAAAATGTGATGGAAGTGCCTTGAGGGCAAATATGCTAAATATTTATTTATGACATGGCTTATTGCTTACTTTTTTCTCCCTAAAGGCACATATATTAAGTATTAGAGCATTTCAGTTACTTGCTATTTACTGCATATGCATCAGGAAGGATTATGAATTCAAGCGTGTACCATCCGTTTTATTTAAAACCTTGTTTGCCAAGCAGGTATGTTTGTAATAGGAAAAACATACAGTTCCCACCACTGCCATTTTCAGTTATGTGACTAATTCTCTTTCTGTAAGACAGAAATAGCTGTTGTGATGTGAAAGAGGTAAAGTGTCTGTGGTTTAGAAAATAAGAATCTTTAGACAGACTTATAGAGTGGTTTTCAAAGGACTGAAGTGACTTGGGAGCCTAGTTTCAAGAAAAATCAATGTGACTTAGGAGATGATGTCATTTAGCAGACAAAATGGCTTTGGGCAAGCTCCATAAACACACTTAGGCATTGAGATACCTCATATTCTGCACTAATTGTAGACATCTACCTTCCTTATACTGTGCACAAAAAGAGTTAAGCCCCTAAGAATTAAGATCCACAGTCAAGAATGTATGGAGCAGAGGTTTACCTGCACTTAGGCATCAGGAATTCCTAGGGTACGGTGAAAATGCCAGTGAAGTGACAGGATTTGTAGTCCTCTCAGGATTTAGGCTTAATGCTACTAAGTGATTCACATGCCTAAATCTTGTTCTTGTTTCGTTCTTTAGGAAATAGAACTGAGGTTACCTTTTTAAAAATGTAATAAGAGATTTTGTCCTGAAGGGCACAATTAATATGCGTTCTACTTACTGTACTCCAGAATCCTATAACTGACTGGATCAGAACGCTTGTATTAGTAACTCTCATATGTTTTAAAATATTACAAGAGAAAATCTCCTTTTATATATTCCTTCATGAGCAGAATATGATGCATAACTAAGCATGTTGGAGGAGTCAAGTTGAATTCCCTTTCTGTGTCCAAGAAAATGTAAATTCTTACCTTCCATCTGGTAAGGGCCATAATCATTAGTAGTGAATTATACTGGGCAACAGTAATTTCTTCCTGTCCTGTTGAATGGAATTCCAGACTCCGTAAACTAGAGTTTGGGCTCAGTGGTTAAATTTGGAGAACAGAGTTCACATTCTACTGCTGTGTGTATGGATTCAATATGCAAGTTACAAGAAATATATACTAAATTACATAAATATTCACTGGTTAGAAGAGTGGTATGGGACTTCCCTTGACCTGTCTTTGGACACTCAATCCTATTTAAATAGAGTTACAAAAAAATCAATTACTTTCTATTTGTAGTATCTTTACATGCAGAAAATACTTGATTCAGTGTTATCAGTACAAAGTATTTAAAGTTAAATTGTTTTATCTTGACTCATGCAGAGAGGAGAAATATTCAGGTTTTGTTTGCTTTTGTTTTCTGAACTTCACACAGTCTAGCATCCCGTTCTACACTCATAATCGTATAAAAATCTGTAAATGTTGTCTCATTCTTTATCTATGAAATAAGGCTTCGTAGTTTGAAAGCTACTTCTTTTGAAATCTTACAAAATAGGAAAAAAATCCAAACCTGCTGCTGCATAAATCTCCTGGCCCTTTAGTCCTTCCTTCGCCAAAAGTTTTGTCAAGCATTGGAAGAGGCTGCCCAGGGAAGTGACTGAGTCACCAGCCCTGGAGGTATTTAAAAGATGGAGAAATGTGGCACTTGGGGACATGGTTTAGTGGTGGACTTGGCAGTGTCAGGTTAACGGTTGGACTTGATGATCTTATGGGTCTTTTCCAACCTAAATGCTTCTGTGATTCCTGTTGAGTCCCACTGAAGGAGGAAACTCAGAGGCAGAAGCCTCTAGCCTCTCCCGGAGGAACTGTACCCGAACTGCTCTCCTTTCTGTCCCCTTCCCACCTCATCTTTCCCCCCCACTTGGAGGTACAAAGTTTCAAATTTATTTTGCGGTACAGAATTTCCCCTTGGCTGTTCTTTATCTTGTATAGTGAGGGTTCTCCTTTGAAATGCTCTGCTACGCTCAGTTACAGGCATGTCTTAGAGCTTTCTATGATTTCACAGTTCAGCCTTTGGGTACACAAGTTTAAGATGCCATATAATAATTGCTAGCACAAAAGGCTTGAGAAAAAGACTCGTATGTTTAAAAGTGTTACACGATTTGTGGACTGTAGCTGTCAGTAACCTAAGAACACACTCAACAATATATCAGGAATAAATGACAAGCTATGCTTATTTTATGGCCCATAATTTAACAGTTCAGCTGCGGACTCATTTAAAGGTATTGAATTATTCTACCTGGGAAAAAGAAAAATATTTAAATTATTATTGCCAAACACTGTGATCCAATCCAAGGGATTTAAGGAGATAGAGTAATATACCCAACTGCCAGTGTTTACTTCTGGCATTCTCAAAAACAGAGATCAGAATTGTTATATCCAAATCAGCACTGTATGTCACTAGATACTCCTTAATAACACAGGTAACGAAGCATCTGAAACTTAGCTGCATTTCAAAACCTCTACATTTTCCAGTTTATTTCTTCAGCTTCTTTTTGCAGAAATGAATTCTTACTTGCAGTCCCAGTTTTGAATCAGTAAACCAGCCGAGGGAGGGTTAATATACATGCCTGAGCTTTTTTGTTATAAGTTTTTGACATTCTACTCTTATGCTATCTTTCCTTATTCATTCTATCACTTCAATTGAGCAAAACAAATTAAAGCTAAAAACAAGTTTGCTTTTCCCTCTCCTGTTATTAGTACCTGGAAGTCCTTTTTTCAGAGTTGTGCGTCAAAGTTTCAGAAATTGTGCATTTCTGGTTCACTGGTTGTAGTAAGAACAACTTGAGGGTTTGCATGCATGCCATGTAAGCCGTCAGAAGTGTCTGTCATGAAGAAAGGCAGCCATAGTGCACATCTAAACAGCGAAAAAAACCAAAGCAAAAATTCCATCTTTCCCACTGAAGGGGCTTGGTATTCCAAAGATAGGGTGGGATGAAAGTCCTCAATATATTGCCTAAATATGAGGTTTAGTCTTGCATTTTCCTGTTGGTTTTCTCCCTCTCTATTTACCGCATAAGGATTCTAATTCTGTAACGCCACCACCCCCAGGCCCCCAAAATGGTAATATCAATCATTCTAGCTTCTGAAGTAGTCTCTCGTACCTCCTGGTATCCCAGACATATCGCTTCGACTCAATATTGAGGTTTGCGATTTGGTCATCAAAGCGTCTATAAAATTTCCCATTTCATTATAATTTACGTCTGTCAAGAACCACTTTCTGTTGATGCACCGTGTGGTGTTTCCTTCTAGGAACAAAAGGAAAATATTGTACATAACATCAGAATTTTGATATTTTATTGAGCATATTTTCATCTTACAGTCTTCAGGCTCTGCTAGCTTTCTATTAGCTTTTATAAACTTCTGTTTTCATTGCTATAATCCAATTATAACATGTGCATTACATGCATAACCTAATGATCACTTCCTTTCAGCAGCCTGTAAGTAGCAAAGGCAGAGTTCACCCTTTTTTTTGTCATTGGTTTCCTTCAGATTTTCCATCATTTATGGTCCTATTAGGATCTTCCTTTTTAGCATTAAAAGCGTGAGCCTCTCACAGCTGACACATCTTTGCAGTTGGATGGGCAGTTCTTCCCTCACTTCTGTACCCAGGCTTTGTCCACAAGCTGATGCTTCTTTCCTCATAAAATTTATCTCTGAGAACATCACAACCAGTGGTTGTCTTCCAAGACTATGTTGTGCGAGTTCTCCATCGGACTCCTGCACTAAACCTGCTGCAGTTTGTGTGAGGCCGAAGGAGCACAGCCTCTATGCAAAGCAGAGAATTTATCATGTCATCAAGTCTTAAAAATTCATAGAGTCATAGAATCATAGTATGGTTTGGGTTGGAAGGGACCTTAAAGATCACCTAGTTCCAACCCCCTGCCCTGGGCAGGGACACCTCCCACTAAAGCAGGTTGCTCCAAGCCCCGTCCAACCTGACCTTGAACCTCCAAGGATGGGGCAGCCACAGCTTCTCTGGACAACCTGGGCCAGGGGCTCACCATCCTCACAGGAGAGAATTTCTTCCTAATATCTAATCTAAATCTCCCCTGTTCTAGTTTGAAGCCATTACTCCCCATCCTGTCACTACACACCCTTGTAAAAAGTCCCTCTCCAGATTTCTTGTAGGCCCCCTTCAGCTACTGGACGGGGCTCTAAGGTCTCCCTGGAGCCTTCTCTTCTCCAGACTGAACACCCCCAACTCTCCCAGCCTGTCCTCCCAGCAGAGGGGCTCCAGCCCTCTGACCATCTTTGTTGCCTCCTCTGGCCCTGCTTCAACAGCTCCGTGTCCTTCTTACTTTGGGACCCCCAGAGCTGGACCCAGTATTCCAGGTGGGGTCTCCCAGAGCGGAGCAGAGGGGCAGAATCCCCTCCCTGGCCCTGCTGCCCTGCTGTGGGGATGCAGCGCGGGATGTGGGGGGGTTTCTGGGCTGCCAGCGCACGGTGCCAGCTCGTGTCCAGCTTCTCATCCACCAACACCCCCCAAGTCCCTCTCCTCAGAGCTGCTGTCTATCCATTCTCCCCCCAGCCTGTATTTGTGCACAGGATTGCCTCAAATCAAATTAATTCAAAGACTTATTATTAGTCCATTTATGATGATAGTAATCCTTTTAGTTTTAATTGGATTTGCTTAAGACTAATAACAAAACCTTTCTAGTACCTACTTCTTTTCTCTGGAGCTATGTTCACCCTTCTAGGGCCACTCTGGCTCCTGAGGCCAGTGGCTTCAGTCTGAGGGAAAGGGGTTATGGTGAGCTGTCACCATCCCAAGTCCTCCAGCAGGAGAAGGCTGATCTTTGTAATGGGGAGGTTCCTTCCCTCAAGGAGTTATCGTGTTTATAATTATAGTTTCTTTTGTTAAGATTCTCTGCATCTTGTTTTGTCAGCATTAGGTTGCACTATTCACTGTGTGTATGTGGTGTGTTGTACATACTTGGGTTCATAGAATCATAGAATGGTTAGTGTTGGAAGGGACCGTGAAGATCATCTAGTTCCAATGCTCCTGCCACGGGCAGGGACATCTTCCACTAGACCAGGTTGTTCAAAGTCTCATTGAACCTGGCCTGATTGTTGCTCTTTGTTCTCCTTGTCACCCTTGAAACTGTTTTTGTCCCTCTCCCAAAGGTTTGTAATAACCAGTAACTGACTGTGGTCAAGTTGTCCGTCACCCTGTGGTATCAATCTGTGCTCCTACTTCAAGGCTTCTTCTGTCAGCCCATGTCTCTACTCCCCAAGCCAACATTTTAACAAAGCGCCATAGACAGAACAAGGGCTTGACATTACTATCGTGTAGTGAGAAAACATGTATAACACAAGGCATCGCACATTGCAACTGCGCAAAATGAAGCAAAAGCTAAATCCAAATAGGTAACGGTCACTTGGCCATGGATAAATTTGGTTACAGCTAATCAAGCTGAAATAAGGGTGTAGGCAGGTGAGGACAAGGCCAGGCAAAGCCCAACAAGGCCCACGTGGTCAGCGGTCGTGGCGCTGTATTAGTGGGACTACAAGACTACACTTTCTTATTTCATGCTTTGGTTGATGAGTATTTAATATATTGATGTATTGACCACAATCTGTCGGGGGGTTTGGGGGATTGGTGTTTCTTTTTTTTTTGTGGGGAGGATGCGTGTGATTTTATTGCGTGTTTTAATCTGGTTTTGCATCCAGGGTTTACAAATGTTTCCAAAGCATAATAATATAACATATAATATAATAATATAATTTCCCTGTTGCAGGATCAGGCAGTTCTGCAGCAGCTAAATTTAATAGACTAAACTGCTTCGTAAAACTGGCATCTCCGCTGACCCTCTGGTTATGCGCTTTTGACTTTCCCTGACATTTTTTTACACAGTTCTGAATTATCGCTTCTTCGAAACATGCCCCTGAGAAATGCAATTAAATAAAATCTGGTCATGCTTGTTTGGAAAATTCACGCCGTCAGAAGACCTTTAAGTTCCATGATAATAAAGGGATAATCTTTCCAGTTAAAAAGTATGTGGCAGTTTATTATGGAAGCACTTCTGGGAGGGGAACGTACGCTATTTTTTTTGCAGTGTGGTAATTGCACAGTGAGATTTGGATTGTGCAGGATTCATTTTAAAAAATGGATACTTAAAACTGAATTCCTATGTTTATATTTGTGTGCCAGAGTAACTGCAGTTGCATTTAGAAGTGTTAAGCACTTAGCATCTCCCACTGAAATCAGTGAAAGTTGCTGACTGTATTCTACTAATAATAGCAGCATGGTTGTGATAGAGAAGAGCAACATAACATAGTGGCCTGGGCTTTGATCATTATTCAGACAACCAATTGCTCCTGAGCATTAAATAAATCACTGTTTTTTACGAACATCCTATTCTTAAAGTAGAAGCAGTGTTTACTACTCCCAGCTTTACACAGAAAGTCTGGAGAAAAAAACTATTTGAAACACAGTGTTGCATTTTAACACAGGAATGTATGCTGCATTTTTGGCTGTAGGACTCGATAAGGAATCAATTCTCTTTTTCTCAAATTTTAATTAAATTTTACTTCTGATAAGGTTAGTTGGGTTTTGTTTCATTTTATTCCTTCCTTTCTATTCCTTCCTCCCCTCCACTCATGTCTATAATAATCCTTTAATGGACCACAGCTCCATTACACCAGAAGTTCAGCTAATTATGATGAGGGGATGTTTTTTTTCCACTGTGCTGGAACCTTAACACTTTGACTGTTCAACTGTAGAAAAGAACACCTCCAGCTGAATGCTGTTTATAAAGGGTTCTTGAAGAAGTCTGATATGTACAAAATGAAAGTGATGATGATAGAGAAAAGTCACTTTGGTTTGTTTTGATTTTTTACAAAAGTAAGTTTGGCTCTCAAAATTCAGTGCAGAATGTTGATTTGCTGACATTTATCAAAATACTGTAATTTGTGAGTCTTTATCATCATCATTTACCACCTTCATCTGCAGCACAGATTTTACTTTTAACCCTGTATCTCCGCTGTCTTTCTTTCGCTGGGGTTTTCTGACAACTTGTCTGTTACGCACACTTTGAAAAAAAAATATTTCAGGAGGTAACTTATTTTTCAATGTAAAGCGTCATCCATAACGACTCATAACCAGCTCTGAAGTGTAGCATTTTTTAAGTTTTACAAGAGGAGTTGGAATCCATTACAGCAGATGTTAAAAGTCCTGCAGATGGAACGAGAGCCAAGAACTTGCTCTAGCTAGTTGAGTGCCCTCAAGATCAGGTTAAAGAATCACACCCTCTCTATTGTTCTCTCTCTGGACCACCATAAATTGAACAATGACGCAACTTCAGAAGTGCAGGTATGCGAGATAAGCCTTAAAAATGTCTCTTCTGCTGATTCAGGAGAGATACAATTGTTTTCTGGACTTTCACAACACATCTACTTGTCTTAAATTCCAGTCGCCTCAGCGTCTTAGAAAATTCAGCGTTGTTATGGAATGATGCGTTTGAGGAACCATAACATTAAACAGAGAAGCACGTTGGGGTTGATTGGAAACTGAATTGTGATTTTTCAGGGCATGTTTACCACTAAATATTGTTAAAGCTCTGTAGGATTCTTATTTGGCTTTGGCGTTTACTTCCTTCTTTTTACAGTAGCCATCGGGCTGTTTTACTTTAGTAGGGAGCACTTGGTCAAAATTAAAAAATGGTATTCTAAGACATAAAATTGATTTGCTAATGGGTTTGGTTTTTCTGGAAACACACATCTGTAAAAAGCTTGAGTATATAGGTGAAGGAAATGTCCTCCTACTTCTGCTTGTAAATTCCAGACCTCCCATACTGTTACACCACTGTGTTGGGTATAAGGAAACTACCTACAGACGGGCATGATTCCCTCCATCTGATGAATTTATTTTTTTTTTTAGTTCAGGAAAGTTGCTAGAATGCAGTGTATGAAAAAGGTAGGGGAAAAACATCCATTGTTATTTTACTTATCTAGTGCAATGACAGCAAATGGAAAGCCTGGCTTAAACGTATTTTCTGCGTTGTTCTAACATACTGGAGAAATTTATTCTTGCTTCTTTTTGTTTTAATTTTCTCAAAGGAGTAATAAAAAAAATTTAAGGTGCCTTTACTATAACAATAGGTATAACAAGATAAAGACTTAAAAATAAAGAGTGTGCTTTGACATTTTTAGCTTCGGGTTTTTAATAGTGGGCTGTTGAAATGTTTTTAACCAATATATGTTTAACTTAAACACTTTCAGGAATAATAAATGGAAGTTATTCAATAGTCTAATATTTTCAAGTTGTTATAGACAACTTGGAATTAGACAAATGGACTTGTTTTGTAGACAAAACTAAGCAAAATATGTCATTTTTAAATGTCTGCATTCTATATTTTCACTCTACTTTTAAATTGGATTATATATAGGTATCATAATAATTTCACTCTAAGAATTCCGTATAATGTACTATAATAGTCCCCTACGGGTAGGAAAAGAGAATTGGAAAATTCTGGGGTTCCTCGAAGGTGTGTCAGCCATGACTTGTAACAAATTCAACCACTTTCCATGTAACTTCTGTATTTATTATTTTCAATAGTCACTAGTATACCGCAATGACTTTTAATTCCATCGTGCTGCATTTTTTATAGTATAATGAGAAATTATGGTAAACTATATTTGAAATCATTTCCTTCCTGATACTGAATGGCAAAGGTTTATTTTCCTTAGAGGTAAAATAATATCATGTTGCATAGCATCATTACACCGTAAAATGCAATGGGTTTTATCACCTAGTGCTTCTCAAAAGTCTTTTTCAATGACTGAGGACATGAAGTGAATAGAAATTTGTTATCTAAAGCTATGCCGTTAGTTTATTACTTTAAAGAAACAAAGGAGCTGGAATTTGTGCAGAATATTGGACCTAAAAACTTGCTGAATTATCACAGTACAGAGACCAGAAGTTGCTAAAAAGAAGCTGGAATTTATACCTCATTATGGTAATGCTCCTCATTCTCTTGTTGGCTTGGGACACAGGGTTGATATTCGCAATCTCTACTTCCTGCAGGGGTTGCAAACGCAATTACAGATTCTCAATGACCCAATTCACCCTGTTTATGCCCAGTAACAACTTATAACGTAGGGCAGCAAGTGATATGATTCCAGGCCTCTTGATCATCACAAATATTCTGTGTAGGCTTTAGTGAGATCAGGGTGAGTAATTGTTTTTTGATTGCTGACTAAAGTGAAAAAAACAGGGATATTATTCCAGGCACACTAGAAACGAGCAGTGTTTAATTTTCCTGGCAACACAAAAGGCAAGCTGAAAATGGATTCGTGTCCAGTAAAATATTTCCTTTAAACAAACTTTTCCATAATTTTTTCAATTAAGTCTAAACTTCAGTAGGAGGAGACAAATACCAAAAGTAGTAGTGTAATTTTGGGAGACTAATTTTCCAGGGCATCTTAATTAATTTTATGTTTGAGCTATAATTTTTTTCTTTATTCTTCTGGGCAAATTTCTGACATTAAAGAAAAATATTTCAGCTATTGGAAACTATATTCCTAATTTAAAAGCTGATTAACATACTTGTACATTCTATATGTCTCTATTTTTCTTAATAATGGTTTCTCACTCTCAGATTTTTTAGGGTTCTTTTCCTTTACTTTCTCACTTTCTGATTAGTTTTTCATTTCCATGTCTGAAAAGTAAATTCTCAATTTTTAAGTTTTATTGTTCAATGGGACTCCTAATAGAAGTACATTTTACAATTGTAAACAACTCTTTTTGTCGTGGAAATGTTTCAAAATTACTTTCAGTGTACATGCAAAGTAGGTAATTTTTTGGCAGAGCTAAATGTCTTTTTAAATATCGTAACTTCTTGTATCGTTCTCCTCAGTGCCATTTTAACCCATGTAGTTGTAGGGTCTCATCATGTCCACCATAATACCAGTATAACATGTACCATACGTTTAATGAGACATATGGCATCATGTCCAGATTTTCTACAAATTCACAGAAGCAAAAACTCACAGAACAGTTGAGATTAGAAGGGACCTCTTGAGATTGTCTACTCCAACCTCCCTCCTCAAAGCAGGATCAACTGGAGCACGTTGATCAGGGTCATGTCTAGTCAGGTTTTAGGTTTTCCCAAAGGTGGAGACTCCACAACCTCTCTTGGCAACCTGTCCCAGTGTTTAATCAATCTTCAGCAAAAAAGATTTTTCTGATGTTTAAATGGAATTTTCTGCATTTCCATTTTTGACCATTATCTCTTGTTACAGGAGACAGTGTGAAAAGCCTTTCTAAACCTTGCTGAAGTTAAGATAGCCACTGCTCTCCCACCATCGCCTGAGCCAGTAATGTCATTGTAGCAAACTATCATGTTGGTCAAGCATGACTTCTTCTTAAATCCATGCTGTCATGAATTTATTGCCTTCTTGTCCTCAATGTATTTGGATATAGTTTTAAGGGTTATTTTTTCCAACACCTTCCCATGAACTGAGTTGAGGCTGACTAGCCTTTACTTTCCTGGATCCTTCTCCTTGTCCTTCTTAAAGACAGGAGTAACATTTCATTTATCCCAGTCCTTGTGAATATTCTCCAATTGCCATGGCCTTTCAAAGATCATAGACATTGACCTTGTAACAACATCATCCAGCTCTCTCAGCACTGGTGGGAACATACTATTAGGTTCCATGGACTTGTGTATGGCCAGTAGTTTAAGTGTTCCCAAATATGATACTTCTTTACTGTGAGTGAGTCTTCATTGCTCCAGACTTTCTCACTGGTCTCAAGGATATTGACTTGCTGAAGGAAGTCCTTACTACTAAATTCCAGAAAGAACACCTTGATCTTTTCCATGTCCTTTGTCAGCATCTTGACCCATTGAACAGTAGGTCTTTGAACATTCTTCCTTTTGTTGCTGATTTGCTTGCAGAAGTCCAAATGGTTGCACATCAAGTCCCTCATCAATTTCAACTCCACGTGGGTTTTGGCTTTCCTGAGCCTATCTCTGCGTGCTCGCACAGTGTTTCTACATTGTTCCTGGGTCACCTGTCCCTTCTCCCACCTCTTGTACACTCTTTTCATATTTGAGTTTACTCAGGAGCTACTTGTTCATCCATTCAGGCCTCCCACCACCGTTCCTTGATGCCCTGCTCATCACAATGAGCCATTCTAGAGCCTGGAGAAGGTGATACTTGAACTAGACTCCTCTCCAGGACTGTATCCCATGAGATTCTCCCAAGCAGTTCCCTTAACAGGCCAAAGTCATCTGGGGTCTTGGGTTGTGATCCTACTTTTTGCCTTGTTCCCTGCTTTCCGAATCCTGAACTCCACCATCTGACGGTCACTGCAGCCAAGGCTGCACCTGACCTTCACATTCCTAACCATTCCTGACATGAAGTCCAGCAGGCTGCCTCCAATGTGGGTTACATGTGTCCAAGCTGAAAAACAGAATTCTGCACATGTAGAGGTCTAGAATTCCAGATTCCTGTCTTGATTCTTGAAAGACAATTTCATTGGATATTTATGGTAACTCTTGTTGAAAATAAAGTCAGATTAGACAGGATGTGGGTACGTTCCTTTTCTGGGAGATATTTGTGGAGACTCATTTTGAGCATAGATCTGTAAGACCACAGGAGAGTCCAAAGCATGGATTTAGAAAAATTAGGAGATTTGAGTGTAACACACTTATATATAGATAGTTATGACTGTTAGATATAAGTACGTATATAAAGTGGGTATGTGTCTGAAAAAATAAATTCACACACTTGATGATAAAATCAAATGTGGCGGTTTTGAAATTAAGGCAAACCCCTTTTTTGAATTGCCTTACAAGTATATCCCGTTTTAAAATGACAAAGGGTATTGTAAATGAAAGTTGTTCTTTTCTTATGGTGAAAGTTTGCCAAATTCCTAAAATATTTTTTTTTAATCTGTCACTCCATCTTCAATAATTTTCTTCAAAATAACAGGCAAACAAAGCCATAAGTTTTTCAGACACTAATGAAATACACAGTGCTTGGCGTTCCTCATGTTGGCTTTGCAGCAGCAGTTAATTAACAAATGCTACTCCCATAGCTAGTCTGCTATGTTTGATCTCCATGTGCTAAGATATTTGACAAGATAGGTGCTATACCTAGCTTGTTTTGTTTGTTTTTTTTTTTTTTTTTTAAATCAAAAACATCAATTCTAATGTCAGCTTACTCAAAACACAAGGGTTGGGGCGAGTCTAATATTTGCTAAGTGGAAAAAAACAAAAAGGGTACGGGAAAAAGGAAAAAGATTATTTTCAAGCTTTCAGTTAGATACCACAATCAATGGAGGTTTAAAAATAAATAAACAAGAGATCTAGCGAGAAATCTGTGTTGAAATACACTAATGCTCCAAATTGGTATGGATTTCACTTGGAAAAAATTGTAAAGCTATTCCAAACTCCAGCTATACTAAGTAAACTAAATCTATTCCTCCCCCTTCCCCAGCAGAAGCCTAAATATGCACTGGTGTGAGACAATATTAGCTAGGAATAAAAGGAAAATATATCTATGTATTTCCTCTGTTTCCAAATTGACAATTTAGTCGTGCTGTAGTCCTCAGAAATTAGATGGTCAGATGGTTGATTAGTACATAAAAAGGGCTATCATTTTTCAGGGTAGAACTTTTTGACCAATATTTAAGGTAGACTAAACCAGAAATAGTTCACGGAAATAGGTCTGTCCTTTATATATGAATTGTGTTGTCTTCAAGTGAAAAGATACTTAGAGGTCTTCGGAATTTTGCCATAATCTTTAACAGTAGCAGCAAAGAACATTGATAAGGGTATTACCCCTCAGTTAAACTCTGATATTTGCACTTAAGACACTGGGAAGGGTAACAGCTGTTGCAAGAAGTCTCTTTTATTAGCAGAATCCACAACAGTAAACAAAAATTGTAGATGCAGAAATGTCCTAAAAAGCCAGTTTATTCATGCTGTTTCTGAATCCCCAGTTCATATTCCATTCTTTGGTTTTGTGTTATTAAGTTATAGAACTTTATTTCATATGCAGAACTTACAATTTAGGATAATAAGAAATACAGGAAGAAGTAGTATTGTTTGTGTGTAATTTCGGAACTTCATATGTAGGATTTGTGAATATTTTCAGTTTCCCTGAGAAAGTCTGGGTGAGTGGTTGGTTGGTTTTGGTTTTGTTTTAAAACCCAATATTTGGACAACAGGTCTTGAGAGCAAGATTCCTCACACCTTATTCCTGTGAGGTGTTTATTTACATGTCAATCTAGGCACAAAATACACGGGTGTTTTGGTTTTTTGAATTCCTAAAAAGAGTTCTGATTATTTTACAGATCTATTTAGAGATATAAAGCCATCGTGGACATGATCAGAATATAAAGATGAGAGAGGGAATTCAAGATCATCTGATGACCAATGTCCAAAATATGTAATTTATAATCTTCAAAGGTGCACACCACGATTCTTCTTCCCTGGTCATCCAGATTAGGAGACCAATGGTTCCCACTCCCTGTCTGTCTTTGCTTCATAAGACAGAGCTGGGTTCTTCAATTTTTGCAAGACCTACCCCAAAACAGGTCTATTATAGGAATACCTTCCTGTGAAATGCAGATGATCAAAAGTTGGAAGTGATTCAAACTGAAAAAATACCAAAAGAGTTTTTCCCCACACTATCTCCTCTGTGTACCCATGTCCTCAGAAACTAAGGAATGCTTCTGGGAACGAAGTGGAGCGGGCATTGAATTTTTTGGCGGAGTCTGAGAAAGCTGATCTTTTAAGTGGTAGCGTTCAACAAATCCACAATGTGTTCCCTAGAAAAGCGCATTGCCAAGACCTTTTATCAGCCTGTTTTCCTAATGGAATGCAATTATTATATCGATTCAGCCACAGCCGAACGAACTGGAGGTGTCTGCCAAACTGCCCATTTAACACGGCACTCTTTTACAGACTGAACAGCAAAATACAGTAAATATCTAAGAGAGAGACCTGGTCTTTCTGACTTTGAAATTTAAATGGATCTGCAGGCTTGTCAGCCTTTCCGCGGTTGTTTTGTGGGAGCTTATTGCCATAGCCAAGGAACCATCTCACATCTATGGTCTTCCAAACAGGATGTTGAAGTGAGTAAAAGCAATAGGGACCATGGGCATTCTGCACCTGTGAGTTTCACTATCTGTTGAAATACTCGTGAATTTATTGAGCAACTAATTTGCCTACAGCTGGTACACGGGGTTTAGAAAACATTTTGCTCGGAGCAGTTATAAATATGAGAGACTGGGGTGCAAATTGCTCTTATTTATTATCTCTTTTAATCTAGATTATTCACCAGGTAGCCAATCTTTTGAGTAAATCACTCCTATTTTTTGTATTTTTACACACCAAACTTTCTTGAAGAAAGACAATAATGTGCACGTGAAGAATTTAGCTTTGGAAGTGTCAGTAGTGTGTTAGTATGACAGGTAATGAGGCAATTTGGCAGAACACAAGGAACTAATTGAGCTCAGCTCACATCAATGCAGCTTTTTCAGCTGAGGCAGTGTCGTCTAAAACTAACAGTAGAATTACATAAGACAATGTGACATGTACAATTTTAATTGGAAGCTCTAATTTAAAATATTTAAAGCATGTTTAGGATAATTTGTGAATCTACACAGACACATTCTTATCCAATTAATTAAGTCTCTTCAGCGGGTCGTATAATGACTTAGTGTCAAAAATATAAATTATGAAAGTCTCAGCACATATAAATATTCAAGCAACTTTTAAAGAGAAGGGATTTAGCTTTAGTAGAAAGAAGGTCTCACAACTGCACATGGGTATGTAAAATTAACACGGAATTTTGTAAGTTAGCTATTAAAATCTGTTAGTACTTTTAAAATACTGTTTAATTTAGAAAGTAGAGCTTTGATTTTGTCACACAGCAAAGCAAGACTGTAAAATATAATTTAAAAACATTTCCGAGATCATTACATGATTTTTGTAACACTAATTTTTAAGTATTTAATACTAATCTCTGGGGCTACTGTATGGTGTTACCAGAGCATTGCTACACATGGTGTTTTTCTTTTACACTAGGATTGAAACTGAGAGACTGTTAAGATGAAGTTTTAAAGGATAAATCTCTCCCATAAAATGCAATACTAAAAAATTATTGTGTGTGGGGGGGAGAGATTGTAAATCCACATCAAACTGTTGCTTGAGTCATGTCCTTTATGATTCACTTACGCTATTTTTATTTTCTATATTCTTTGAGGAGTTGCTTTTTGGGAAATATACATATAACAACATTTCCTGCCTGCCAGATTGTTCTAATTCCAAATGAAAACATGGATATACTTAGAAATACGTAGTATAATATTGTATCAAAACACTGTAGAAAACAGGGGAAATACTATCTTTGTTTTTACACATAGCAAAGCTGTTGCTTAATAGACTGAATTGATTTTTACCTCAAAGTCAGCAGCAATGTCAGTGGTAACACTGGGAGCAGACACAGGAATTCCTGACTTATAGGGCATCATCCTCTTCAGCGCCTCGCATTCCTTGTCTCCTTCTTTTGGGGTTTTTTACTGTGTCTTTTAGGGGAAAAAAATGACAACACCTATTTTATTCTACTGTGCAAGTAGTCTGAAACAATAGGATTTCTTGTGAGAAGCAACCGTACTGCCCAAGTGAAAATTAATTGTTTCTTGGTAGTCTCTTGTATTTCTTAACAGTTTCAGTTTTTAAACAATGCTATTACTGTAGTTCATCATGTGAAAATGTCTGGATTTCAAGCAGTAAGAGTTATTTCATATATTTTCAGTTTAGAAATATAAATAGATACATTGCTTCCAAATTAAAGGCATTTTAACAAATTTAATATCATGCATTAATCAGCTGAATCCTCTATCAGTATTACTAAATCTGCAATATTTCAATTTTTAACTTAATCTGACTCCATCCTAATCAGTACCCACTGAAAGTAAGTTTTTGACATCTATGTGGGATGCTGGGTGTTTCTTATATAAAGTACGGTATGTCAAACTTATTCCTATAATAAATAACCCCGATGTACAGAATAATCTTGTCTCACAACCACACAGCATTTTGAAACTGGGAAACCAAAAGTGACTTTTTAATCACAGCTTCTGGATACAGTCAATTTAGGCTGAAATTCAATGGAACTTGTCAGACATTTCTAACGTTTTTTGTGCGCCTCTTTGTTATACCAGAGGACTGTATCATTAATTGTGTCTGGGTTTGATATTACTGACCTTTTTCCCCTCGAAGAAACATATATTTTAGCAAATTCGAGATATATAAAATAAATTTATGAACACTGATTAACAGCACGGACAAATGGGCTGCACTTGTTTTGATTAGCTTCCTTTGACAATTTTTCAGTAACCATTTACGAGTGACTGCTGCTATGAATATCAATACCTCCTTTCACCAACTGTCTCCAGCTAATTTCCATGATTGACTAGGAGGGCTTGAATGGCATGGACACTGGAAGTCTGCCTAAAAACATTGACAACTTGAATGATTATCTTGCATCATTCACAGTAACTCTGTCAGGTTGTCTGAGAATAATTGTGAAAGAAACGCAGGTCATTACGGAACGAACATGATGTGTCTTTAATGGTTCCCTTGAAGCTGCTGGAGTTTACTTGGTCAATAATCTGTCATGAAAAAAAAAAAAAATTCAATATATTTTACTGAAAGGCTGGACAAATCAAGTTTACGGTACTCCAGTATATTTTCGAAAATCCTATCTAGTTTGCTCTTTAAAATTCTTCAATTTTTTTAAAAAATTCATAAAATTATGACATTGATATTAGTCATTATGACCTTGAGTTGATATTAGTTGTCCTAGCTTAAAAGGAGATACAATGATATATGAAATATTAAACATAACACTGTGGTATAAAATCTAGGACTTCCTGGCATAAGATTATTTTTTTCTGGTACAGACTTTAATTTGGCATAGTAAATTTATTCAGTTTTCCAGTATTATTTACAAAAAAAATATTTTGTTTGGACTCAATGATCTTAGAGGTCCTTTCCAACCTAGGTGATTCTATGATTTTATGATTCTAAGAAGTGAATTTTTCAGACGATTCTATTTAGAAAATGTTGCTGTGTCCTGGATGTAGTATTTGTAATTTGTTTTATTTTAAAGCTATTTTTAATTTAACAGTAATTTTAATAAGGAAATAATTTTCTCAAATTTTGTCAAGAAGACTTATGTAATGATCACTGTAACCTATTTGGCTTATTTTCTGCTACGTACATAGAGAAAAAACTTGTTATAGTGGCATTTTTTTAATACCACCAACAGTTATCCGTTTCACTACTCAATCTAAAAACTCCTGTATATTTCTGACTTCCTAAATTTGCTTGTATTAAGGAGAAATATAATTTTTAAAATCAACAATGTAATTTAAACTACTCTTTAAACGCAGTGCACCAGGCACAAAGCAACAAGGTTTACCGAACTGTTATTTTTAGAGTTGGAGAGTAGTAATTCTGATGTGATTTCACAATTTTAACTGAGGCATTTTAACTAGACAAGCTCGATCTTATCATAAATGCTTAAAAACTTGTAGACCAGTGCTGCAGATTAATGATAGTTTGTAATATGAAAGCACTGGCTTTGCGGCTAAGTCGTTTTATGTTAGAAACCATAAAGTGTGTCCAGTGAAAGATGATTTGTGTCAGCTAAGACTGTAGCCTGAAGCAACGCTTGGTGGGTTATTACTTTAATCTAGTTATTGCAGCCTTGAAGTGTATGTTAGTAAGCTGAGGGTAAAAATGTCAAAAGCACAGTTGAGACTGATCGCTAACAGTTTCTGGGAACAATAGAAAACTGTCCCATGTATTATTTCTTTGAAGTTGGTCAACTGAAATTGAAGTCATATGGACTGTGAGTTATTTTAAAAATAACGGTTATATCTAGAAAAAAAACCCCACTTTTCTTATGTGAAAACTTCCATAACTAGTGCAAAAAAAGTTTCTTTTCAGTCAATGAATTGAAGTTCCGAAAAGTTAGATTTGCCGTTGCCATCTGTTTATCAAATGAATGCCAGCGTACTGCGTTTGCGGACTGGTAGTACAGCATATTAATAATTCTTTAGTACGTTACTATTACATAAAACAATCTTTACAGAAAAAAACCCAAGTTATTTTTGTCAAAAGAGATAATTACATCTCTAATTACTAATACCTGCACTAAACTGCAGCTTCCAGACTACAGTTACAGACAGAATTATGGAATCGCAGAATCACAGAAGGGTTGAGGCTGGACAGGACCTCTGTAGGTCTTTTGATCCCACTCCTCTGCTCAGCTGGGGTCACCAAGAGCGGGTTGCCCAGGACCACGTCCAGACAGCTTTGGAATTTCTCCAAGGAAGGAGACTCCACAGCCTCCCTGGGCAGCCTGTGCCAGTGCTTGCTCACCTTCACACCTGAAAGTGTTTCCTGATGTTCAAGCATCAAGATCCTCCTGTTTCCATCTGTGCCCATTGCCTCTGGCTCCATCACTGGGCACCACTGAATAGAGCCTGGCTCCATCTTCTTTACTCCCACCCTTCACAGTCCCAGCTCTCTCAGCCTGTCCTCATAGGAGAGATGCTCCAGTCCCTTAATCATCTTTGTGGCCCTTCGCTGGATTCTCTCCAGTATGTCCAGGTCTGTCTTGTACTGGGGAGTCCAGAACTGGATACAGTACCCCAGGTGTGGTCTCAGCAGTGCTGAGTAGGGCAGTAGACGACTGGTTAGCAAAGGGACCTGAATTCCTGAGCCACTAAGGACTGCTCCCCATTCCTGGGGACAGGTGTCGCATAGGACTGTCTCCACCACCGCAGATGGGGATGACCAAGCTCTGCATACATGGAACAGACAGGAGCCCAGTTTCTAAGATTAATGCTTTTTAACTTGTGTTCAGAAACATGATGGTATGTTTACAATTCAAAATTACATTTATGGGTGGAATCAGAAATCGATTTGTTCAACTTCTACTATACAAGGCTCATAATTTAGAATGTATTACTTAAAAATAGCTAAAAATAGCTGAAATATAGGAGGTTTTAAGTTCATAAAATTGGAAATTGTGAAGGACTTACCTCTGAAACTAGAGTAATACAGCTGATTTTGGTGTTGTCTTTATTTTGATTTTAGAAAAGTTAAAAGAAAAGGGACAGTGGATTGACCAAGTAGATGTTGGTAAAGGTTTAAGAGCTAAAACTTAACATACATGTAGGTATATTTCTCATATACACATTTTTTTTAGTCTTCATTGCAGCGCCATCACATTTTGGGGGTGGGGGTTTGTTATGGCTTTTAAAAGCCATCAAATCTAATAGCGTATACAAAATGATAACGTGAGAGTTTTCACTTTAAAGTAATATAAGATGATACTGGATTAAATGTGTTTCGTGGGCTGCAATAATTCTGTGTTATTCGTATTTTTAAACAGTTATTATGTCAGTGCATAATTATATATGTGTATTCTTGACATGTGGGTCTATTCAAGGCATGCAGTAATTATTCGAGATAAATGGGAAATCTGTAGCTGTGTTCAAAATTCATAACTACCCATCAGATTACTATATTTCATTACTCTCTATAAAGAACAGCATTTTTCACACATATAGATTACATTATTTTCTCACCTATTAGTTAAAAGGCAAAAAGGTTGTATGTTTGCCTTGAACTGTCAGTGTCTCTTTTCTCCTGCTCCACGTTTGACATCCTTATCCTGTATCGTGCTTCCAAAGGTGAAGAACACCGTTGTGCCGAAAGAAACGATGCGTACCTCATCTGAACCTCCTCCTGCTGCACACTGTGATGCTGTAGGGAAAGCTGGAAAATATTATATTGCAGTATAGGTACTGCCAGTGACATATTTTTTTAAAATTGCATTCTTTCTGCTTTATACTTCTTTAAAAGTATGAGGTGGAATCATGAATTTCCTGGTAACTCCCCGTTAATTGCCATGGGAGTCACTGCACTGCACAGCTCACTGAACTTATCGAATCATAGAATCGTAGAATGGTGTGGGTGGAAAGTGACCTTAAAGATCATCTAGTCCAACCCCCTGCCCTGGGCAGGGACACCTCCCACTAAACCAGGTTGCTCCAAGCCCCATCCAACCTGGCCTTGAACCTCCAGGGATGGGGCAGCCACAGCTTCTCTGGGCAAGGTATTCCAGTGTCTCACCACCCCCGGAGTGAAAAATTTCTTGCTGATATATAATCTAAATCTCCCCTCTTCTAGTTTGAAGCCATTACTCCCCATCCTGTCACTACATGCCCTTGTATAAAGTCCCTCTCCACCTTTCTTGTAGGCCCCTTTCAGATACTGGAAGGGGCTCTAAGGTTTCCCTGGAGCCTTCTCTTCTCCAGGCTGAACACCCCCAACTCTCCCAGCAGAGGGGCTCCAGCCCTCGGATCACCTTTGTGGCCTCCTCTGGACCAGCTCCAACGCCTCCATGTCCTTCTTATGTTGAGGTCCCCAGAGCTGGACACAGTATTCCAGGTGGGGTTGTGAACTTGTAGTACTACCTATGGACATAAGCTTCTGGAACAGAAGCTGGAAAGCACAAGCAGCAAATTGTCAACAACCCAATGGTTTTACAGAACTTGTTTTGATGCTGAAAAAAACGGCACACGGTTCTGTATCTTATTTTCCGCCCCCGAACACTGACCCTCGTTGCAGACACAGTTATACAATTTTCTTTATTCGGCTTCGTAAATGAATGAGTTTTTTGTTGTGGCTGCTGTGAGATAGATGGTCTAGAAATGGAGAAGCTGCTGACTGATACCGAATGTAGCACGGACAAGAAAAATGAAAGCATCCTTTATTAATGATACAAACTATTTGCCTTCTACAGGCGCATGCAAGCTTCTGGTACAGTTTGGTATTGTTGCTGTAAATTTTTCTGGCTTCAGGGCAATACTGGTTAAAGTAGTGATACTCTAAAATAAAAGTCTTGTATTATGCCAAATTTAAATTTGACAAGCAGAGCATGCGCATGTAAAAAAAGTGGATAATCCAGCCATGCTCCTTCCGGGGGAAAAAAAAAATAATCTTGATTCACATAGTTTTATGCTGCTTTTAACATTTGTAAACTTTTTTTCTCGTATTCATCGTGACACACAAGTTCCTGGTATTACCGCTTCCTCCAGGCTCCAGTTAGTACTCTTTTTAGTTTCAATAATTGCACCGAAACATGAAATGTGATATGTCGCCTTCTAGGCAGCATTTCTAAATCTGCAATAAATTTACATAACTTGCAGAAATTATAGTTAAGCTTTAGAAACTACCGTGAGATCAGGTGAAAATAAAAAGTGAAGCTCGGGAAGGCTGTATGAACGGATGAATGTAGTAAAAGCGAGAAGGTTCCAAAATCCACAGAAGTAAACTGAAAGATTTATACTGGTTTCTTGGGACTTTGGATTAAGACTCTTTTTCATCTTTATCAAGGTTGCCATTACATATTTCTGCTGTTACAGTTCCTAAGTTTAATTCCTTTCTGTATCGCACACATGTAACCAGTACAGTCTCAACTGCAAAGTTGCTTTATATGCTTGATGTTTGAAGGATGTCATTACAGCACTGGCAGTTTATTTCTGATTATTCTATGGTTTCGTTCTCCCCAGGAGAAAAGAATGTCATCTGTTTTCGTGTGTCATCCTCTTTCCCTCAGACCACATAAATCTGTGTAAACCTCCAGCCTTTCATCTTCTGATGACCAGGAGAAGATATGTGGACGTTGTTGGTCCATGGTAGTGGTAGTCCTAAACTGGAACTTCAGCTTTAATCTTTGTTCACTACTCAGACATCAAGTTAGGTGAAGACAGATTTATTTATTTTTATTTTTTAAAGACACGAGGGGACATTTTGAGGACCAGAAACAGACACAACTGAGAATTAACTTCTGTTTACTATTTCTAACATGAGAGCTTTATAGATTTGACATGTTTTGATAATGATCTGGAACTAAACATCATTTCAGCATTTCAGTGTCAAAATTTGGAAACAGCCCAGGATCCAGATGATGTAGTTCAAACCAGCCCCGTCTGTGATATATGCACAATTGGGAAAGACTATTACCACAAAATAATGTTAGGGAGCATTTTTGGTAGTACGTAAATAACAAATAAATAAATTAAATACATATATTTTGGAATGTCAGTATTTTTTTTCTAGCTTGTAGTAGAAGAATTTAGTTATGAAGAGCTAATGGGTAGTGAGACATGAGGGAAACATATCCTTACCATAATATGACCAAGATTTTATGAAGGTCACCCAAGAATAAAAAAACTGCACGTACCTTAATGAAGTGCAGTAGAAACCAGCCACAGCTTTATTAACTGTAGCAAAACAAATTAAATAATTTAACATCTTCCTGAGATTCTAGTGACTAATTTTCGTGATTTGAGTTCATCAGAGTGTCACCTTGGCCCTAGCGTTTTTTTCATCACCGCGTCTACCTCCATGAAATCTCATCATGCCAGCTACTGCTCAACTGGGAATTTCCAATTCCAGCTGAAAACCAGATAAAGCATCCTGAACATGGATATTTCTTCTTCTTAAATAAGTTTCACAGTTCATTCTGCAGCTGGAGTGTAAACAGCTTCATTTTGCCACTGGAATTATGGCATTAGAAACAATCAACAGTGGCATTGAACTACTACACACATAGATTGTGAAATAAAATAGTCAAGTGCTCTTTTAAAGAGGTATGATGGTTTCTCATTCACACCTCCAAAGTAGACTGCACAACACTGTTCCTAACTGAAGGCCGAAAAATAGTAAGGTGGGGATGAAGAGACATCTTGGTAAATTCTTTTATACCCTGTTCAACATGATGATTATACTTTTAAGTCCCATCTACTCTTCTTTATGTTTGGAAGTGGGCACTTTTATCCAAGGGTGAAAATGATTTTACATTAGGGATAGTTCCAACACCTGAAGGTGAAAAGTCATTATAGACTTCAAAGTTTTAATTTTTCAAGTTTTAAAACAGGGTATCAAAAATTAATACTTTTGGGTTGGCGTTTTAGTTTGTCAAGAATTTGATTATTTTCCCAGTAATTTCAGTAGTATTTTTCGTATTTCAATTACACAAAAAGTTAAGCCCACATTAGCATAGCCCACCTTCAAATGCAGAAAGGTCCTTACCTTCAAACTTCAGAAAGGGTCTTAGCCTATAAAAAAAGACCTACTTGAAAACAACATGAAAGTCTCAGCTGTAGCATATTCAGGTAACTCTCAGGAGGACAGTTTTATTGCTGTGCCTAGTGAGAGGTGGTTTCAAAAGGGAGACAGATTTTGCATCTGAGCAGAGAAATCACTGGTTTATGTAAACAGGGTTTTCCTGTTGTTTTCCGTTGTACCTTGTCTACGTTTATAAATAACTAAGTTCCTAAAGTCATTTGTGAATCTCTGAAGATATTCTTCTTGGTCCTCATTTCTATTAACAGTATTTTCTTTTTTGATTTCACAACTGTTAAATTGTGTCCATAACAAAAATGGATGAAGTGCTTACTTCAGTGAGAGGTGGCTTGGAGATTAGTGGTAAACGCAATACAATTAATATTTTTCAGGTATGCGGTAATAGAACATTGTTAACATTCATACTATTAAACAGATGGGGCAGGATAAAATATTTAACTGTTCATCCTTTTTGGCATAGCGAACGTTAAAACTAAATAGTTGGTTTGCAAGAACACTCAGAGTCATGAGATGTGTTGATAATCTGACAATCGACTTCTTGTTCACTACTCTTTTGAGTTACTTGTCTTTTATAGACGTCTAGCTTTCAGTTTTGCAGTCTAAAAGCTGTCATTAGTGACAACTATTTTATGTATGAATATATATTATTCATTAGTTTCCCTAAAGTATATAGAAATAAGAAAAAAAAAAAAAAAAAGGAGCTGTGAGGAGTGTTAATAATTGACTTTGAATAGCTGTGGCAGCCTGAGTCAAATAAGTTTGGAAGATTCCACCCCTTTTCTCCCTACTTGTAATTAAGCAGAAACAATCCCAAAAATTCTTGGAAAGCACAGGAGCTGAGCCGTTCTCTTCGGAGAAGCCAAGGAGAAGCAGCCCACTATGGCGTGCTCTTTTCCATGTGGAGAGCACTTGAACCCCGGGGTCAGCAGCTGGGTCCAAGGTACATGCGGAGACTTTGTGATATGAGGAACAAGTTTCAGAAGTGCCACACAGTTGGTGAACTGCAGTTGGAAGAGCGCCGACAACTGCTCTGCCCAAACGAAATGCCCCAAAATATCTGAAATATTTATCTGAATGAGCATCAGTCAAAGGCAGAACAAGGGTGTTTACAACTGTAGCGTGCATTCAGCCAAATTACATTTGCAAATTAGTGTTTTGAAGCTATAGACCTAAAAATAAAATAACTTAATGGGTTGAAATCATTTTTGCTGAGGAAAAAAGTATCTATGCCAGTAGCTTGTATATGAAGTTACAGCCTGTTACAGCCCAATGCATTTTGAAATGACCGAGATATTAAACTCACAAACAAGGTTGTCAGACAACAAATCAAGCTGCAAATTAGCCTTCTAATCTTCTAATCTGGTTACGGCTGCCAAAGTACAACTGACAATTGATTTGCTGCTTACTGTCCAGCACAAAATGTCATATATTCTTTTTGATGAGAGTCAATGAGTGCACTGAGTGTATAGCAACCTGTGTCCTCCCAGCTCGCCACTGCAAATAGTCCGAAATTACTTGGGTCATTATCTGTAAGAATAAGCCTACTACTAGCAAAGTACAAAGCAGAATTTATATGTGACTTTTCTGCATTTATTTACCCGCAGGAAATGTGTATTCTTTTTTCAGCAGGTATACGAAGTAGATCTGTTTCAGGTCATTCCATGTGCTAGTTTTCATGACTGTTATAAAATTAAGTATTTTCAGATATCTACTTTAGTAGAGTATCATGAACTATTAATAGAGTGGTGTGTTTACTTGCCACATTACCCTTTGTAGCACCCTTAATTTTCTATCCATTACCTCTGATATGAATTAAAATATACAATTCATATAAGATATATAATTTTTCACTTGTTACAGACTGTAAGATTTCTTGCTTGGAAGATTCAGGACAATTACTTATGTCGTTTGGAGCTTTTCAACAGAGCAAGGAAGAAAAAAAATATGGAAGGGAAACATTTGCAACTGAAATGGAAGAATAGCACTGAAAAAATCTTAACAACCCTTTAATGAATGAAAATAATGTGTGGGGCAGTAATTTATGCTACTTGTCTTGGAAAAAGGCTACTAGGAAAATAATTCTAGGGAAGACTGTGATAAACTGGCATTCTACTCACAGAAGGAATGTTCTCAGGTGAAGACAGTACAAATAGAGGAAAACATTCTTTTCTTGTACCGTATGGGAACAACAGCGGATAATTAGCTCTAGGGGGACTAGGTAGAAACCTGTGAAAATTCAGTCTCTCGCTGAACTTCTACCTCATTGAATTTCCCTTGAAATTTTACTGAATTTTCCTAATGGGAAAATTGTCAACAGAAGACTGTCTGTTAGTAGAAACGTGATTAGAAAAAAAATGAGATTGAGGCCTGGGTGAAGTGTATGGTTTATCAAAACAAAATGGAGAAGACATTATAAATAGAAGGCCATTAAGAAACGTTGCCAGGATAAATCAGTTTAAAAACAATTTTTTTTTTTNGTTCTAAGAAAAAATTAACACTTCCAGACTAAATTCTTAGACTCTGTGTAGCTAGTTTCAATTTTGAATTTTGCATTTTTGGTTGGTTTTGGGGTTCTGTTTTGTTTTTATCTAGGAAAAAATTATAAAAACTTAAAGGCAATGGTTTATGAAAGGAATGCTGACATAATTTTAGCTACTGTAGCATAAACACTGTCATTATACTAATGGATTGCAGAACAACCAACTGTCTGAGTAAGGAGATTTGGGAGGAATGGTACGGTATCGAATATAAAGCAGGAAGAAAAACAAGTTCTCCTATACCAAGAATGTTTACCTATTCTTTTTGTACTGCTTTGTCAGTATAAATATATATATAAATATTTAATTTCAAGGAAAAAGCGTAGAACATACTGTCTCTTTAAATTATCAGTGGTTTTTTGTTACTACTTTTCTACCAATACTCATGAAGAATAACTATATTCTGTTGTTATTTGTGAGTACCTACTTGGCCATACAGACCTTAGGACAGGCAAGTACCTGTTAGTTTTAGCATAATTAGAGCATGAGTGAATGTATTGCTTGATTGGTGGACAATTTTATAGGAATTTTAGCAGGAATAAGAGAAGAGAAAAATAATTGCTAGTAAACTGAGCATTTGAGCTTTCATGCATCCTTCCACACAGATGTACTTAAAGAAAAACTTGAGATAAAACTTGGGAGAAAAGCTTCCAAAGGTCTAGATGATGGGAGGTAAGAAATTGTACAGGGGCTATGAAAAGCAAATAGTTGGAATCCATTGGAGTAATAGAACAGAGATCATGGCAGTGAAATTCAAAAGGAGTAGTAATGTTAGGACCCAGTAAGTGCAGAAAAGGAATCGTGCTCATATCTGTAACATTAATGCAATCACCTGCTTCTTCAATTAGCTCTAAACAAGAGATCACGGAATCAGACATTCCTATTTGCCCTTGGAATTTACAGCTCAGGCACATCTCTACCTAATATTCACCAGTGTGAATAATAATGTTAGGTTAGGACTTATTCTTGATATGCTGTATCATAGGAACTATGGCAGATCTGGTAAAAACCTCATGAAATAGTAAAAAAGTCTTAAATGGCCAAGAACAGCAGCTCAGTTCTGAGCTATGTTAGTAGCTGGGGTTTTTTTGCAGAGTGGTATATAAAGAGTATTTTGTCAAAGCTTGTGTGAAGTCGAGAGTTCCTTGTGAATCTGTGTTCACAGGAAACATTCCCTCTACTTTCACTTTCCCCTCAACAGGATCCTGAGGTTTTCTTTTTGATGGTATCATGGGAAGCTCAGTGGGCTCCTACCTTCCCGCAGTTCTTCCCCGAGCTAACTTGTTCCTCTGATCTATTGTATTTCAGAACACTACATTGGTTAAAAAGTAATTTTCATTTTTTTAGGTGGTTTTCTCCTCCCATTTATAATACTGGAAGTACAATAAAAACAATTGTGCATTGTTTTGAACTGCGACTCTCAGTCATTAATTTAGTCCCTCGTTCTGCAACATGCTCTGCATGAGCACGTATGTTTTGCCTGCATAAGGAATTTATAGGACCTTGGACATAAAGAAAGTGATATTCTCTGTACTATTTTGCCTCTAATTCCTATAGAGACTCAACTGAAGCCAGTCAACCCAGGTTCTACTTTCAAATTGTAATTAAATATATATATATATATGTATTTCACAAAGTTTAATTTCAAAACAATTTGATGTCTTTCCTTCTTTTAAAATAGAACAACCATAATTAAGAAGCTGTGGGATCATACTATGTTTTTTCTTTTCCTTTTTTTAATGAATGATCAAATGGTTATGTCAGCTACCACAGATGCAAATTGTGACATATTTTTCGTGAGTGAATCTATCTAAAACAAAAAGAAGAAAACAAGATATGAAAAGGACCTTTTGTATTCAAGGGGCAAAACGGGTGTTTGGTTGCATGCAGTGCATGATGTCGATGATGGAAATGATCATAGAATGGTGTAGGCTGGAAGGGACCTTAAAGATTCACCTAGTTCCAACCCCCCTGCCCTGGGCAGGGACACCCCCCACTAGGCCAGGTTGCTCCAAGCCCCGTCCAACCTGGCCTTGAACACCTCCAGGCACAAGACATCTGCAGCTTCTCTGGGCAACTTGGGCCAGTGTCTCAGCACCCTCAGAGTGATTAAAAATTTCTTCCCAATAACTAATCTAAATCTCCCCTCTTCCAGTTTGAAGCCATTACTCCTCATTCTATCACTACATGCCCTTGTAAAAGGTCCCTCTCCAGCTTTCTTGTAGACCCCTTTCAGATACTAGAAGGCTGCTAGAAGATCTTCTCCGAAGCTTTCTCTTCTCCAGGCTGAACAACCCCAACTCTCTCAGCCTGTCCTCATAGCAGAGGGGCTCCAGTCCTCAGATCATCTTCGTAGCCTCCTCTGGACCCGCTCCATGTCCTTCTTATGTTGGGGGTTCCAGAGCTGGATGCAATGTTTTGACTTACTTCAGTAAATCCATTCCTTTGCATGACATCCCTTGACATAAAGGCATCCGCCAGTTACTGAATAGTCAATATAAGTAATGAAAAGGTTGTTTTGGCTGGTGAGTAGGCGTATTTAGCATTTCTGTAACACTTCCTGTGTTCACAGTGAAAGATTAGAGGTCAGAAGATATGTCTTATGAGAAACCATATGAGAGAAAATCTTGCTTTAGATAAGATAAAAGGGTGGCAGAAAAAATAGTTTTCATATCTATAAAGAGTTCCTGTGAGGTAATAAATTTTTGTATATATTGGGGGTGAGATGAGAAATAATGGTCTATTGTCTAGGTAATAAGGAAAACCTTTTGTTTTTGAGGACCAGTGAGGTCTGGAACGGTTTAGAATCTCCACTCTGGGCTCTTTGAAATTTCAGCTAAATATTCCTCTGAAATATTTTGTTTGGCCAAACGGTGTGGTAATGAAAAGAAAAAATAAACAATTCAAGATATGTTGAGACAAATACAAACTTACGCCCTCTTACTTTAGAAACTTCAGTGTCACTGACAAACAGGTGGATAAAAACAAATGATAGCAGGAATGGGGAAGAAATGATGAATCTTTTCTTGCCACAAAGCAATATTCCAGATAGCTATCACGCTTTTCTGTTATCCCCATATCAGTCAGAATTTTCCCATTCACAGTCATGTCTAATGTCCTGACCTGGGTGTAAACTTAGTTCTACCATCTCTTTATTAATGAGGGCACCATGATGTCAGTCATCTAACGGTCCCGCATCCAGTGACACCATTTGATAGAGGGGCTGCAACCTTTGAACATGTGCACAGTTGATCTGACCTAGAAAAATGGGTGAGAACCTCTGGTTTAGGAGCAGTGACACAATGAGGAATAGCGTGCGATACAGGGTGCATTTTTCATAAAGTAATGTGTTTCAAGAAACAATGCAACAGAGCTGAAAAACAATAGATGTTGGCCCCTTTTATGTTTGAGATTTTATGAGAGACTTTGCAACTCAGACTTAATTGTCTTTAAAGAAACGTGAAGTATTTTAAATTTACAATACCATAAAAAAGAGGGTCAAATGTAAAATATGGAAGAAATCTTTCTGCAATAGTTTTGAATGGTATATTAATTTCTATAATCAAGATTTTTGTTATGAAGCAGGATGTTTATTGGATGAAATTATAACTGTGTAAAAGAAAAGTTTTCTTGAAAACAAAATTAGCTAGAAAGCTACAGTAAGTAAGCACTGAAAATTATTTGCAGTATTTAGATTCCTATCTATTAAAACAGGTGTTAACAGCAAAATTTCAGGCAGTCTTTTCAATAACAGTTTTTGAAAGTTTGACCTTCACAGACCAGAATTACAGATTTCCTAATATCATGATCCTTTTTATCTTTTCATTACTGCTTGCAATACTGAGCCGTGCATAAGAAGAATTGTAATTAAGTGATTTTTGTAGCCTTGGCATAATCAGGAAAGTGCATGCTGCTCTTGAACTCTGTATGCTTCTACCATATCTTTGCCTTTTGTCTTCAAGACTGGTTTTCAGTGAAGTGTTCATTCCCATCCATACCGTTCTTATTCTTTTGGGTTTTTTTCTTTTTTTTTTTGGCTTTTTCATTACCCATATTTGTAATTGTAATTGAATTTTTGGCTGCAGTAGTTCTTGTGTTGTAATAGTGGACAGTAACAGCCTAGAAATAACACTGTACAAAAATGTTTCTTCTAAGATTATCTCTAGGCGGAAAAGTTATTTCAGTCCAGTAACCCATCGCGAACATACAAAAAATAAGAGTAAAAAAAACATTGCATGTAGGCCACACAGAATGGACAAAAAAATTAAAACTTCAGCTGTCTTTTGCAAACCTAATGTATAAAACTAATTTTATTCCCAGTTCATTACTTTAAGCTCGCTACACACTTTGTAGTCTGAGACAAGAAAAATTTCTGATGGACTTGATTTGCCCCACCTTTTTTGCTTAGACCTTGGGTTTGTTATAGTATTGAGTCTGTCTTGCAGCAGGTGAAAGCAAATAAATTTCAAACGTATACACACACACACATGTATACACACTTATATATTCTAGGATTATAAGGTGAATTGCCAGTGAAACCTGAAGAAGGTATAACCATCTATACCTTTACACATTTTCAATTAAAAAATACATTTTTGACAAAATGTGCAATAGTTTCCATGGGAGATTCACATTAAAGGTATTCTTCAGCGAATAACTTCTTACATATTATTAGTCATGACAAAGTTTCTTGAGTCTAACCTAGTGACGGCCAACCCTCTGTTTTCTGGAGGGGAAGGAAAAGGAGGAAATAACGTCCTCAGATGTACCAAACTGCTCTTCTTTTTGTCCTCTGTCCTTTGCATTTCTCAGTAAGAATATGTATTTAAGATAAAAGGAGAGCTTGTTCTGATTCCATACGGAATTTCAAAGGCAGGCCTACGGATGTTAACTGCTTCTGATTCCCAAGCTAAAGGATCCAGAATATATACCTGAAGATCTTGTAGCCTTTTTTCTCATTGCTTTCCTGACCCAAAGGTAGGTTTTTTTGAACCATCCAAATCCTTAAAAATTCTGGACCATACTGCTTACTTAAAGAAATCTGAGGGGTTGAAAAGAAATATATGTATGTAAGTTATGACAGAATGTTGTCCAAAGAGTGGGTATATTCCCTCAAAAAATGCTTTTCAGTTGCTTCAACCAAGTGAATGAGTCTCCATAGTATGTCAGACTTAAACAGCTGATAGTGTTCTGTTTGTCTTAAAGGTTGATAATGATGCATGATGACTACTTCATAGAGTAAATGATGATCATTATAACATCCTTTAAGTAAAGCAATCTACAGAACAAAACTTATGTCAGGCTTCCAATAATCATTTCAATTCAGACTGTGAATAGTGGCTGCGGTCTTGTTTCTCAGGTAAATTTGATCTTGCATTTTAGTTTCTCCATTATCAAGAAAGTATTGCCTTAGTCAATTTTTAATTATAATTCCTGTGCATATACAAACAAAAACAATACTGACAAAATTGCAGTCATTCTGTTTCATTTAGTATCTTATGAATATAGCGCTTTCTGCAATTTGTCATGTATTTGAATAATTAAAATCTAGTATAATGTGTGAATAGTTAATTTGTGAAATTTGTAATACCTCATGGACAATGCCATTACTTCTGTGCTGGGATAGATTTCCTGCTTTTGCTGTCTCTTGCTTGTAGTTTATCAAATGACCATAAATTTTCTGTTGGGGGAACAAAACAGAAACTGAAGCTCAGGAAGAGGAAAAAAACAAGGATATGACCTGAAGCACCAGCATTAAAAAGGATGCTTCTTTATAGAAAATGTTATTAAAAGGAAAAAATGACGTTTCAAAAATTGTATTAATGCTCGATAGCATTAATGTAATATTATTTAACTTCTGGTTACAAAAATACACTTTATGAATATGAAAGTAAAGTAACTATATTCAGTATTGCATTTTTGCTTAAATGTTTGTTAAAGTTCATAATCCCTTACACAAAAAGTCCTGTTGAGGGTTTGGAATCTACTTTTAAAATGTATTCTTGTTTTCAGCAGTATTTTGAAAAACCTCTTTGTGCTTCTCCAAAATTTTCATTTATCAACATTTCAAAATCTCTTGGAATGTCCCTTTCAGAAGACAACTTGCTCTCCAAATTCTTTGTTCTGTCCAGTCAGGAGTAGCTAAAATACCTGCCAGAGAGTACATCTTTTCTACTCGCTATATATGCATGTTTATCTGCATAAACAAAGTAATTCTTAACAGTATATAACAAAAGCATGTAAGTAATAATTTATTTTGTAGCTGAACCAGTAATCAAACTAGTCATCTGCTATGTTTGTTTCATGTTTCCACTTGTTTTTAGCCTGTGCCCAGGACTAAGGAGATGAAAAGTTAGTGTTGCATCATAGATAAACCTTTAGGAGAATATCAGCAGTTATTGTACACTTTATCAAATAACGGGGTAATAATAATAGTGGGTTTATTCCCAGCTGAATAAAATCACATTTTTTTTCTGCAGTGGGTGGACAGATAAGTGGAATGGGAGACAACAGAGGAGAAGGTAACTTCCTCTCCCGTATACAAGAAACCTGTCCTCTCATTCAGTATCTATCGATAGCGTGTGCCTAGTCAGCTCTTCACCTTTTTGTCCTACCAGTTTTGTGTGAAATCAGAAGGGAATAAAGAAAATTTATATATCAACATAAATTACACAGCATCAAAAGCATAGAGAACTGGACTTTCTTTGCACTGCTTTTGCAAACAACTTCATAGTAATAATAATTGCAGTTAAATAATTCACCAAAGCCTGGTTCCATTTCTAGCTCTGCTGATGGACTTTGCAAAATGAATTTTGAAGGACTTTATCTCAACTTTTCCATCTATAATACCAGATAATTATGTTCATCTTTGTACACTTCTTGAGTTGTTTAAAGTAGGAGCTGGATAAATTCCCGAGCATCATTATTATTATGTTTTACGTTTTATGTTTTATGTTTTATCATTATGCTCTATATGGATTTAAAAGCAGAGTTCAAATCTTTCTTTGTTCAGCAAATCCAAAGTTTCCTCTTATCACTCAGAAACCAGGCACCTTTAAATGCCGATTTTCTGGAATCACGTTTCTGATCATTATCACTATCAATGCGTATGTTGTATTTTCTGTCACGTAGAACTAGAATAATTTATTTCATCCCAAGATTGCTTTATAGTACTCAAAGTTCTCCAGGAGTACTGTGGGAATTTATATTGCTTTCATTTCTAAGGGTTTGGGATTTTTTTTCAGATAACATATATAGTTAACATTTTCTGCCGTGTCACAAGAAGAAAATTTAATTTTAGGTCAGTTCTTGTGGAAGACTGCATAGTATTTGGAAAGTTAATGTTAAGGTTTTGTGCATGTTGGTAGTTTCCTATGAGCAAAATGTAGTAGCACACAATTAAGGTGAGCAAATAGGTTGTTGTAAATGAAGTTAGTTATGATATCTGAGCTGTCTCTTTTTAACCGCTTTGAGCAAAATAAGTATTTTCTGTTTTTCTGTTTAGAAAAGTTATGTTAGTTTTCCCTTGAGCAGTATGGTCTTCTTCTCTTGAGGAGGGGGTTAAGATGTCTGCCTTTTGGGGGTTTTGCATCCTGTTGGGTGAAACATTTGAAGTCAACTCCACCCTTTCTTACTGAAGGAGAAAAACCCTAGACTCTTTCCCCTTTTTTTCACAATCCTCCCTTGACAAAATGTTTCTTCCACTTGAGTGTTCAATGATTGCGCTACACACTGGATAGAAATAAGAACTCCACTCCCCAGGAAGCATTAGGTAAGATCAAGGCAAATGAAGGAAGTAAAATAGAAAAATAACAGTAAGCAGAAAGAGAAGGTGTTCCTCTCCATCTTAAGTCCTTTTGCAGATGGCCTACAAGCTTACCCTTGCTAATGTAGAATAGCTCCCACACCACGTTCTCGTGGACAATATGTCCGGAAGCAGAGTTGCGCTCCAAGATCTGAATTCAGTTTTAATGGAATCGCTGCCAAAGGGGCAACTCAAACACGCATCAGGAATCCAGTGAGCAAATACCTTCTTGCAAATGCTTTCTGAATGCCTTAACAAACACGTTTTCAACGAAGGAAAGAAAAATCTTACGAGGGAAATAATCACTGATTTTTGGATCGTAACAGTCATACAGTGGGCTTTTTCTGGGAAGTGGGGTTTAGTTCATCTGTAGTGAACTCCCTCGAGAACCTTCACTCACGTTGAGACTTTCCAGTTAGCTACATCAGGTTTAATATGACTTTTTTCTTTTTAGCTCACCTCACTTTGTCAGACATCTGGGTTTTTTATCATCTGCTGTGTCACTCACTTCGTCACCTACTTCCTGGCTAGTAAATGACGAGTGTTTGAGACAAGACATTAATGTTATTGCTTAATTAGCTGGAAGTATTGCAAATAGCCATGCAATCTAGTTGGCCTGGTGGCAGATAGGACTTGTGTTTGGTGGTGTTTATGCACCAGGAGCCCAAGGCTGTATGTGTGGTTTGCGCTCCACTCCTGCAAGCCATCCTGGGTGGCTTTTTTTTGGTTGTTCGTGCTGCACCAAAACCTGTAACAACTCTAAAACCCTTCTACATCTTTCCTCTTTCTTTTTTTTTTTTTTTTTTTAAACAAAAAACAAACCAACAAACAAATCTTGTTTCTGCTGTGGTCTTCCCAGTTTTCTAGGACTACCTTTTAAATTTCATTTTGTAGGTTAAAAAAATATAGTTACCTCCATATGTCAGCCTTCCTGATAAGCCTGCTCTTCTGAAAAGTAAAAATGGAATATTTGTGTTTTAAGCCACTTTGCTGCCTATGAAGATTTCCTGGACTCTCTATTTTAGCCTGTCAGCTATAAACTCATATATTGCTCTTTTAAAGTTTATCTCTTCTAAGATCATGCTGAACTTTCTTATCTGTCCTTAGAATCTGGCTTTCAGGGAGGCTGTTTTTAAAGCTTGCTTTGTTGTCATGAGAGCTAATTTAAAGCCAGTGTCACAAAGCTGAGCAGTAACTCTCCTAAGATGTTGTTCTTGATTTTTTTTTTCCATTTCTCATTGATTTTTTTTTTTCTCGGTCAAATAAACCAAAACACTGTTTTAACACTCTCTGTGTATCTGTATTATGTTTTCATGCTGTATTCCTGTGTTTCACTCCTCCAGTATCACCTGGTTTATGACCGTGTCTTTCACCCACAACTGGATGATAACAGTTGCTCTCGGTAGTGTCGCATTTATGTTGTCTACGTCTTATTGTCACTTCTGATCTTCCTACAGTGACACCTCTAGTAACATCATTGCCTTGTCCAAAGACCACAGTAGAGCAGTGACAAGAGTTAGATGAATCTCAGCAATATTTATATGCTGTCTGGGATCGAGGCAAACCTACCCTTTGACATTGTGATAACAGGCTGGATTAGGAAATGGAAAGATAAGGTATCTATTTCCATTACATGGTAGTCTTTCAAATTAAATTTTTGAATGCAGAAAGTTATTTGTTAGTTAAATTATGGACAGCATCCACTATTAAATATTACCTTTTTTTTTTTTCTTGCAGTGTGAGATTGCCACAGCTAGAAAATTGCACATGGTTTTTTCACATTGCCTTACTGCTCTTGGCAGATGCTTCCTCTAGGTTCTTCTCAACATTTAATTCTCTGTTTTTCATGCGAGATCATTGTTGCTTATTAATTATTCTGGTAATGCCAGAAGCTTTGCTAATGATTTGCATTCAGAAGTATTTTATTGGTAAATATGAATGCTTTTCCTTTTTGCCCTTTCTTACAACTGACCCTAAAACCTTATAAAACCCTACACAATTTTAAGGCGGACATTTCTTAAGTCCTTAGATGCAAAATTATCACACCAGAAGACTATATGTATGTAGAAAAGGTGACAATCCATCTGATTTACTTAATATTATAGCATCTCATTACTTTTAGAACCCTGTTTTAATGCTCTGCTAAAGATGACTTAAGAGATGAAGATGTTGTAAAACCAGAAATCGGAATTTTGGCAGAAATGATCAAACCAGAGCAACATCCAATGGAATAAGCATTTTATTTGCCTGTCCAAACCAGCGTGCAGTCCACTTATATATATATATAAGCAGACCTATTTATGTTGCAGTCAGATCTGACCAATCACTAGAAAAAGTCTTGTGTTGACAGAAATTCAGACAAAACCCCCCTGCTGTGCTCTGATCTTTCCGTGGGATCTAAGTGAATACGGAGGGTTGGAAAGCACAGTCAGGAAGTTAGTTGTAGCTCCACTGATGTCTTGGGTTTTTTCCATGGGATTGGTTTGTGGTCAGAGGTCAGATTCACAGCTCTAATCTTACAGGGGACGTACCGTGGTTGTGACCGGAGCCTGTGACATAAGAATGGATGGGCTTGGTGGCAATGAAATGAAGTTAATAGATTACTCTTAGTTAATCTCTCGTTTTAAATGGCCAGGTAGTAGAACTGCTTTCATAGACTTCAGTTTCATGCCAAACACCGAATAATAATAGCATAACAACTTACTTTTCACTGAAGCATAACGTGTCTAGCCAAATATACTTTCCAAGGGGGTATCCAGTCTTGCTTCAAGTACATGAAGAGGCAGAGAATCCAATTTTTTGGAAATTTGATGCACTGATCAAATATTCTTACTTTGAAGTTCATCTTTTACATTCAGCTTTCAGCTGCCTGTGGCTAGATCTCTTGCTTAGAATTATTTCCGCTCAGCCCTGGAAAGCTTTGTTATTATAGGCTCAGAGCCAGAGAATCACAATTGTGTTGTTTCTTAAACCAACTGGAATCTTTGAATTTCATTCAAAGAACTGGAATTAGTGGCCAGCACTGTACAGCCACACAGTAGCAATTCCTGAGGGAATCCTGTGGGGTCCTATCTGACATGAAGACTCCAAACTGGTGGCCTCAGAAGACATCACCTTTGCACCTCTTCTTCTTCTTCTAGTGAAGTCAGAACAGGAGAGCGGTCAGATCCCAACCTAAAAAACGTTCCCCCAAGAGCTTGTGGAAGTGTTCCACTGGCGCAGTCTCTCGTGGGACCTATTTAGGTTCTGATCCCGCTGATATTCCGGCTGGCTCTATCTGTGCTTTCTGCGCAGGGTGCTCGGTGTGACTGAGACTCTGCATTACCAGGGCTTCGGTTTCCAAACCCACAGTTTTACCTTAATTAGATTAAACTGCTCTTTGGCATACAGGCAGTATTTGTTTATGAAGGAAAAACACCTCCGTGTTTCTTAATAAGCTGAACAAGTTAGCCCTTTAATGGTTCCTTTCTGTCATTCTAAAGCGTTTTTTCCACCCTTCAATGGCTTCTGTGATTTTTTTTTTTTTCAGGTTATCTAGGTTTAAAATCCTAATATTAGATATGCATACAGTATTGCTGTGTTAGTTTCCCAAATTTCTTATGCATTGATTAAGGCTAAGCCTGTTATCTTTTTATATATTTTTTAAAAACACACCTCTCTGCTGCAGTTCTGTGTACAAGGGTTTGCCTTAGCCTGAGTCAAAAAAGAATTGCTTTCCAGGGCATGTGCACTTATATTGAAAAAGCATTCCTTACATTCTTTGCTAATTGTTTATTTTTCATCACTCATTTTCATCATTCATTATTTCTCTTACAGGCTGCTTCAGTTGTATTTTATAACAAATTATTAATGAGCAAGGCATATAGCAGATCTTAGATCTGGTGGTTTAATTATGATTTAATCCCACAAAACTGTGCTGAAGATGTTGTTCTTGATGAAGACAACTCTGATTTGACATCTGTCAGTTCTGAATTCATTCCATGCTTATATTGCTCAGTGTTGGTTTGTTTTCATGATTAATATAATTAAGCTTTATCCCTACAAAGGACTATTGCATATAAATAGTTGGCTTCATCAAAAAGATCTGTAATTTTATAAAAAAACCCTTGAAATCAGCTTATAATATAATTATTTAATTAGGGATTATCTATAGAAGAGCTTCTGCAAGCCGTGTCAGGACTTTGTACAATGCAGATGCCATTTCTGAAATGCAACTTAGAGGAACATCAGACTGGGTGTAGTTTTTCTGCTTTTCTTTTTTTTTTTTTCCATCTGTGTTGGTTTTAAAAAATCAACATAGCTTTGAAGAAAGGAAATACAATTCGGATGTTGTTGAAGTTTCATTTGATGCTCTTCCTGGTGTTTTGCTCCTATGCTCAGTATACAGTGAACCATTGATTTTTCCAAAACATAAAGTTCACAGAAGGTGAACGACAATGTTATTTCCATAAAAATATGTGCAAAACAAAATTGAAATCCACATGCGTATTTTTGCTAGCAATGCTTAAGCACTCATCCATTCAGTGAAGAAGCTTTAGCCTGTGAGTTGCCTCACCAAAAAAAAAGCATCTCCTATGTGGAGGGCTTGAACAGATCCCTTCACAGTCAATATTCTATTACAAGTATTGCACGCAAGAATTTGGCCAATGGTTTCAGCTAATGAGTAAATGAGATAAAAGTGTGATCTGCTTGTTTGTATTGCGAAAGGAGAAAAATTGGCTCAATTTGCTCAATAAATTATTCATTGAAAGTTACTCATTCGTCACTAGCAAAAACGCCGCTTTAAAATGTTTCATCTATTTGGTGTTTCATATGCAGGAGAAAACTGATTTTACAATCTCTGTCAGTCCTTCAGCTGTTTTAGAGAAAGGTTCTAAAGAAAAGTCCTTATTCTCACAGGAAAAGTAAGCCTCTATTCTTCCATCCCCACAAATAAACAAAAATTATTCCAAATATAATATACCGCAAAATTTTTTTTGGGGGGGGAATTAACCCAGTGAAGAGTCTGTCAATACCAAGAGATGTTCATTTAGCACAATAATCTGTTATGTTCACATGGCTTTCTTAAATCAGGAGTTTAAATGCTCTACAAATGCCTACATGACTAGAAACCAGGAAAGTATTTGGTAGCAAAGAGAAAATAGCGAGGTGAGCATGTTAGCTCTTCCTGGTGTTTTCAGCTTATATATTCTCATTTAATAACTCCTTGAAAATGCAGTCAGTGTGAGGGAAAAGATTTTTGGAGTGGTTAACATCTTTTCCTTACTGTGTGAATTTTCCCAACATGGCTTTGAACAATATTCGACAAAAAGTAGCAGGCAGAATTAGCAATTAAAGGACTGTCACTGTCATCCCACCCAGTTGAATGTGGGGAGCAGCGTGATGGGGAGGGTGATTTAACTTGCATCAGAAGAGAAATTCCAGGCTGACAAAGCCTGGAACTTCTCCAAAGGGATTAAATACGACTGGAAAAGTGGTTGACAGTGCTGGGACACATTATGTATGCCGCAGACTCCTGGTGACTTGCTAAGCTGAGAAAGACCAAAAAAAAAAAAGGCGGCAAATAGAATAAAACAGGGAGAAAAAAATTTGTACTTGGGGGAATTTACACCTCAGTGTGGAGACTGAACTGTTAGAGGAAGCTCATAGGATGGACAAAAAGTTCAGGAACACAGTGTTGAGATTTTTTCTTCTATGCATTCAAAAATAATCTTCATTTTCTTAAAATAGCAGAATTTACACCAAAACATTTTCAAGGATTTTCATGTAAATAATGCCTGAATTACTGGGCTTTACTATGTGCAAAGAGATAAATGATGAATGGTACATAGATGAATTTCCTCAATACCACACAGCATGTATATTTTCGTGCTGTCATTATGAAGCTTTCTGTGTTCATTTTGTTATGTCAAATTATAATAAATCAGCGTACAATTTTATGTGCATCACAATAAAAAGGGACATTTATTTCTTTAAAATATACCACATTTCTAATTAAGATGATGTTTAAATAAGGCAATACAATGCATTCATGCATATATTGTCTAATGTGCTGTAATAAAATACCCAAGAAATTCATCAGTGTGTTCAACATTTGAGGACACCAATGATAACCTTTACCACTACCTATTTTCTAAGGCAAGACAATTATGTCATACAATCTATTTACTTATATGGATATTTCCATTAAATACGGAATTTCCAATACCAAATGTTTCCCAAACCAAAAAGCGTGCACTGCTTTGGCAAACATGGTATTTGTAGGGTTTTTTTTACATTTTTAACATGTGGTGGTCTGTTAAAATCTTGGCACCATCAGGGAGTTAAAGACTTCACAAGGTGTGTAATTTGAAAGCAAAGATCACACTTATTTATGGAGGGCCCTGCCAGTTCTTATTGGACCTGAAAAATAGTAAAATACATTCATTTTCATAGTGGGACAGTTACCTGAAGTAATCAGGTCTCAAGTTCCATATAATTTGAATATTAATTTAGATATGAAATAGTCTGAGAGACAAGTAAGGCTTGGAAATGGTAGAGAATCAGAAGCAAAACCATGGTTTTTGTGTGTGCGACACTTAATGTTATTGCTTATAGAAAAGTTTTAAGCTCTTTAAAAGCGGAAGTAAAAACTACTTCCATCATATTAACGTTCATGCGTTTATTCTTTTTCATAAGAAAAGATTGACTGACAGGTACATCCTTTTATGCACTTTTTTTAAGCCTGAAGGTCAAAGTGAAGCAGTGAGGTTGAAATGAAAAGCAAAAAGTTTACTAGTAATAACTTTCAGGAACCAATCTGTTATAATGGAACAAGATGGGAGAGGTTATGAGATAGTGCAGGTAGTAACTGAAAGGCTTCATCTGAAGACTCATGAAACTGTACTTACAGTGTCAGAACCTGGAAATTTAGGAGATATTCCTTCTCCATGGCAGGGGAGTAAGATGGGGCTGATTCCAAGATTACCTGTCTTTCCAAAATTGTCATAGGACATAAATCGTACTTGACTCTGACTAGTGAGAGAAGAAATGCTTATTGTTCCTGCTGCTCACCTGTCACTGTCAACCAGTGCCCGATCGTAGTAAGCACCGTACAGGAGTAATTTACTTACTCCTCTTTGCTTCTGTCGTCTATGTAGATATCGTTATGCTAAAACTTTATTAATTTAAGATTTACTTAAAAAGAGGAGCTCAAATGTATATCTAAGCTCATTAAAAGCTAATGACTAATGCCTTCTGATACAGGTTTTTGTAATATCTGATAAAAATTTGACATAATCGTTTATATAAAATGTGTATCAATTTATCCTCTCATTGACTATTTGGGAAATATTATTTTTCCTCTTAAATATCTGCAAAATTTTAGATTAGTGTTTTAAAATGTGATAAACTGAGTTGATTTTGATGATCAAATAATAATGCTTTGGTCACAATGTTCTGCAATGTTTTGAAAAATAGGGAAGACTCGACATGGAAGTTACTTGAAAATAAAAGTCTTATTTTTATTAGCTTTAAAAACCTAAAACGTGTAGAAAATAAATATTTAAGAGTGTCCAGCTTTGCTGGACGCATTTTCAAAACACAACTGCATAGAGCCCTGAGCATCCTGCTTTAGCTGACCCTACTTTGAGCAGGGAGGTGGGAGTAGGTAGTGTCCCTTCCAGCATCAATGATTCTGTGATTGTTTGATTTTATATTTCATTTTAATACTCTAAACGTTTGTTTTTACAGATTCAACTCAACTTTTACACCGTTGTCAAATATACTTTCGTTTCATTAGTAACAGAATTTTTTAAAAAGCTAAAAAACAGCTAGGAAACACTTTATTTTTTCCCTCCAGAAATCTGGTGGCAGCGAGGCTGAGGACTACTTTAAAGAAAAGCTATTTCCCAGTTTTAGGAACAAATCAACAAAATGGTTATAATTAATGTGATAATAATAGTCTGGTAATATGAACTTACACAAAATGCATACTTACAATATCCTGACTGAAGTAAAAAAGTCTGCTTTTAATAACTCTTATTTTTGCTTAAAGTATAAAATAGTAGGATTACTCTTCATTATTACAGATTAAAAAGAAAAATTTTGCACATCTGTGATTTCCTTCAATTTCTATCGATCATTGTAAATATTTGCTATTGCTGTACTTCTAGAATTTCTTTCAGAATAACACTATAAATGCAAATCACATTAACGTATAATATTAAATGACTATTAGTATATGGTCACAGAAAAGCAATAGTCTTGTGCTGCATGATAAAGTGCGTAACTACAAATAGTTTCAATCAGAGGAAAGCAACTGGGGAAAAGTACATTAGGAGCCTGAATAAAAAAGCTGTTCGCAATCAGTTACAGCTGAGTGCAACAAAAATTACTTTCTTGGGATCAAAGGAAATTAATGATTGACCAGTGTAACCAGAACATCCCACAGCATGTTAAATATTTAATACCATGCTACTTCTGCCCAAAACAATCTGAGGTTTGGCATATATCCACTAAAATAGCTCATCGCTAATTAATTTGACATGTCATTTTGCATAAAATTAGTAATTAATGCTAGTGTCCATGCGCTATAGTGAACTTCTTTCAGTTAAAGATTCAATCTTGATAGTTTCGAAAGCTTAATGAAATGGTCATTTTTTATTATTCTTAGAAGAGAACTTGCACATTGAAAAAGGTATTGCAGTCAGAAGGAAGGATATATCAAAGTTTATAGACCAAATTTATTTGAGGTTGTTCAAGGTCAATGAATTTTTTTCCCTCCACTTGCTTGAAATTATGAGTAATAGAATATGAATAACTGGTACTCTGGCTGAAATGAACTACAGTGATGTGTAACACTATATTTAGCTGTCTTTTAAACTCTTGCAGTCTCATTTAACAGGCTCCAAATTAAACCTGCGTTCTCCGCCATTTGAGAGGCAACATTTACCCCGAGGTTTTACAAATTGATTGGAAGAATCTCTAGTAATCATTATTCAAGACGCAGAAATGATGCGATCTTTGAAGAAGCATTCAGGGTAACCATTGTAAAAAGTGGTTTTGAATAATAATAGTAGTAAAAAACAAAACCAAAAAAAAACCAAAAAAAAAACCCCAAAACCGAACCAAACCAACAAATCAAAACAACAAAAAAAGTAAAATTTTGTGTTTGCTTTGTGGGAAAAAAAAAAAAAAAAAAGTAATATGGAAAAGTGATTTTTTGGGTCATTTTCCTAATCTGTCTATCCCCCCAAAGTGAAGTTTATAACTGTAGTAAAATACAATTTATTGTGAGCAATTGTGCAATCCCAAACCCCAGCTGCTGAAATCCTCTGGTTAAAAAGCCTGGAGAGCCATTGAAAGCTAATGTTGCCCGCTGAAGGTCTGCAATGAGCAGGGAGAGCCTCGGAGCAGAGAAGTCAGAGACTGGAAGATCACTGGTAATTAAATTAATAGCAGTGAGCCCAGGGCCATGTTTCTTCATCTTCCGTTTCTCATATTGTCTCTCATTTTTTCTATGACACTCTTTTCATCTTCCTTATTACTAATTAACACTTGTTAACACTTTAGGGTTTTGTTTTTTTTTTTTCCCTTGGCTTCTTTTGCCTTTTTTTAATTCTTTCGCACAGTTTTGTCTTCATTCTTCTTCATGTGTGTGATTTCCCTGTTGGCTTATATCTCCATTTGTTTTCTCTGGTCCTTTCTTCTGTTACCTTCCTCCCGTCGCTGTTACCGTCTCCTTTTGCTTTCTGCTTCCTTTCATTCATAGTGCCATGCGTCTACCTTCTCCTTGCTTAACTGCATTGCTTTTTCGTCAAAAAGGACTCCTCCAGCCCTTCTGATGGTGCTTCCTCGTTCCATGTGAATTGTTTAAGCGGTGTTATTCAGAGGGATGGGGTTTTTTTGCTATTCTACCAAAAATTTTCATATTCTTTTGAAAACTATGGAGTTCAGTCTGCTCTAAGCCCATATTTTAGGATTGTAGATGGCTTAAAATGTCATGACGGCATGCTTAAACGATGCCAATAGTACCATATAAAGTGTGAATTTTATAACATGCAGCGGGTCTAAATCTCTTAGCATAATTTAAGAACCTTTCAGTCCCTACTAATCCCCATGTGCATTCATCTGTACTGAATTTTCCTCTTTAGAGTGGATGATGCAACATAGTATAAGGATATGCAATGATTTTGCCAATTTAAGCATAAGTTACCATGAGATCCCAATCTGAATTATTTATTTGAGGTGGAGATTCTTTTTCTTCCATGTTATCCCTTTCAGGCAGGCAGTGCAGGCCAATATATTTGAAAACTGGGACTTCTCATGCAGAATGCCTTCCAGGGCAAGGTCATCCACATCTCCGAGTACGTGGCATCAGTCTGCCTTGGGATCACTCTTGGGAAAAAGAGTCTCAGCCTCCCAGGGTTTCCCCCTGTACCAAGGGAAATTCTGGCATGAGTGTTAGTTCTCGACTTCTATAAATAGTGGCTGTAGCAGGAACTCTTTTTCCTGAGAAATCGGCATGTAAATGTTGTTCCGAATGCTGGATTTGATTCTCACAGTAAGAGAAGTTTTCCAGTAAGCAGGATACCCGGCTTTGAGAGCCATGGGATAACACAACTTCTGTTAGAGCTTTGGTTTTAAGCAGAATTCTTTTTAAGGGGCAGTAAACTGTGATGCTCTAGGCTTTCATATCCAAATTTGGACAGCGAGCAATAGAGGGAGCATTTATTATTTCTTCCTTTACACTGTTGTCAGAATGTTTTGCACAGGAATATGATATTGTGAAGTGCAGTGTTACACACTGAGGGACTAAGGAATTTCTGTTAGAACTTGTTATGAGCCTTATCTTTTGGGAATATAAAAAAAGAAACAAAAGAAGGCCCATCTTTATGAGTTGGAGGATATCAATGAACAGCCATGGAAAAAAAAAAAAAGAAATGTTATCACTGCATGAATTGAGGAAGTATTTCCACTAGCAAAAGAGAGAAAAGAAATCTGTACATTGAGGAAGAATATTTAAAAAATAATAATAAAGAAAATTAAATTATTTTCATTTGGAAATGAGAAGTAAGTTTCTAATCTCTGAGGAGAGGGCTTCGAATTGCTTTCCACGAAGGTAGCGTAGCTAGAAATAAAGATGAACACAAGAGTTCGATTTATAAACTGTGGTTGCTTGTTATCACAGGCAATAACCTAGTGATCTTTTCAGCACTTTCTATGGAACTAATGTGGAGGTGGCCACTTAATAAGAATTATTCATGTTTCCGTCCTCATTATTCCCTGTTATTCACATTTTAGCTCACTTCTTACAGTCCACTTTTAGAGAAAGTCTCAGCTCTCTCCAATTTCGTGAAGTCCCTGGTACCCTGACATAAAATCAATGGACATATATTCCCTCTAAACTTAATAACACTCTTTACCACTTGGATGAGGTTAGCAAGAAGCAGTTTATTTTGTCTTGCTGCATCACTGAATGGTTTGCAACATTGCCTCCTAGCTCCTGATAGTGCAGGGAAATAAAAAGCCAGATTCTCATATCTCTATAATGTAGAGTTCACTCTACCACAACTTGAACTGCCAGGACATATTTTCTTTGCAAAAGGGATGTTTTATTTTTTGAACTTTAGGTGATTAATTATATCATAGTACATTAAGAGTGCTTTATTCCTGACTAAGCTACATTTACACTGAGGCTTTGTGATATATAGAAAAGCTTTCCTTGACATAAAGTATGATTTAGATACCACAACAATGTAACTGTTGGGGAAAAAGTGCTTTCTGCAGGCTAAAAGTGAGTTTACAAAAATTTATAGAGAAAGAAACTTTTAAGTCAACTTTCCAAGTGAATCAGTGCAGTTATGAGTTTATGCTGAGTGAATAGAACAGTTTGCAACTTGGGATTAATTTAAATACTAGTACTAGTACTAAATGAGTTTCTTTTGTCTGAAGGGAAAAAAAAAACCCAAATGAAATCTGCTAATATAGATGCAACATACACTTGCTAAGGAAAACATATAAAAAAATTACCATCTTAATTATCAAAAAACCAAATGGCTTTATAGAATCATAGAATCATTTAGACTGGAAAAGACCTTTAAGGTCATGGAGCCCAACCGTAAACCTAACACTGCCAAGTCCACCAGTAAACCACATCCCTCAGCACCACGTCGACTTGTCTTTTAAGTACATTCAGGGATGGCAACTCCACCACTTCCCTGGGCAGCCTGTTCCGGTGTTTGATAACCATTTCACTGATGAAATTTTTTCTAATATCCATCTTATCCATCTGCTGGCTCATGTTCAGCCGGCTGTCGACTAACACCTCCAGGTCCTTTTCCTTGGGCAGCTTTCCAGCCACTCTTCTCCAAGCCTGTAGAGCTGCCTGGGGTTGGTGTGATCCAAGTGCAGGACCCGGCACTTGGCTTTGTTGAACCTCATACCATTGGCCTCAGCCCATTGATCCAGCCTGTCCAGATCCCTCTGTGGAGACTTCCTGCCCTCAAGCAGGTCAACACTCCCACCTAATTTGGTGTCATCTGCAAACTTACTGAGGGTGCACTCAATCCCCTCGTCCAGGTTGTTGATAAAGATATTAAACAGAACCGGCCTCACTACCAAGCCCTGGGGAACACCACTTGTGACCGGCCACCGGCTGGATTTAACTCCATTCACCACCACTCTTTGGGTGAGGTCATCCAGCCAGTTTTCTACCCAGCAAACCGTGTGCCTGTCCAAGCCCTGAGCAGCCAGTTTCTCCAGGAGAATGCTGCAGGAAACAGTGTTGAAGGCTTTACTGAAGTCTAGGTAGACAACATCCACAGCCTTTCCCTCGTCCACTAAGCAGGTCACCTTGTCATAGAAGGAGATCAGGTTAGTCAAGCAGGACTTGTCTCTCATAAACCCACGCTGACTGGGCCCGATCGACTGGTTGCTCTGTACATGTTATGTGATGGCACTTAAGATGCTTTCTGCTCTATAACCTTCTCCAGAACCAAGGTCAGACAGACCAACCTTTATTGCCCCGCATCCAACTTACGGCACTTCTTGTAAATGGGCATTTAAATAGGTGGATTAGTGAAGGAAAAAGAACCTTTGGTAGAAAAAGAGCATTTATTTTCCCAAGTGTGTAAGTAAAAATTTCCAAATAAAATATTGAAGAATCATTTACTAAAAAAACCATCCCATTCCAAAAGGTTATCATTCTTCACAAAAAGATGAGTAATTTAAAATATAATTTGACTGGTCTGGGGATACAATGTTGTATTACAGGCATTTCTTTTAACTTTCTAAGTTCTAGAATGCTTGATAGGGGCAACTCAGGATTAGAGCAGCTCTCATGGCTATGAATCTTATATATACTACTTTGCCATTCATTTTGTTATTGACATACTAAACTCTGTTACTACAGAACTTTTGTAGCATTTTCTGGATTTTGGTGTCTGTTTACTTAGAGTCTAAGAGGGCAGTTTAAAAATGCATCTGCATTTTCACATACCAAAATTTAAACGTATAAATTCAGACTCTCTAGCTTTAAAATGCTTTGTTGTACTTTAAGCTTTTTGGTTTGGTTTGGTTTTTCTATTAAAGAAAATAATTGTCTTAGAAAAGAAGTGGAATACTTTTATTTGGAAAGATCCCTGCCTGTCTTTTGCAGCTGTAAAAGCAAGCGAAACCAGAACTAGGAAGCTATGATAGGAAATTATCTCCACTTCCATACTGAAAGGCTCTCTAAGATCTGGCATGTATCTGTCCTGTAGCGTAAATAGTGACATGTTTAAGCATACATACATTCAAAATCTCCACAATCTGGGAAAATTATGTATAATTGGACAAATAGATTTTCTTCTAATGTAAATTTCCCATTCTCCTCAAAAAAACGCATCCAGTTTTGAAAATATCTCTTTGTTCATGTTCATTACTTCAACGCATTTCTTTCTTTTCTTGTCTTTCACGTGTTCTATATCAAACATACCCACGTGTTTCATTTAGACTGCAGAATAATTTAGAAGCAACTATTAGCATAGCTGAAGAGAGAAAACATGCCATTTTCCCAGCTCATATTCATGAGTTGGATCATTCTGTTTGGTTTCTATCGTATTACCAATATCAACCATTAAGAATCCATGATTCCCCCGAAAGTAATGATATTATATAAAAACAACAAACTTTTATTAAAAGGAGTTTTTATTTTCTTTTCCTTCCTGCTTCCGAGTCTCTGGAGTATATTCAGTTCATATTTTCAAATTTTTCTTCACACGCACAAGTATCTTTATTTGTTTAGATTTTTATGAAAAAGAAGGTGACGGCTAGATCAAGGAGAGAGAGGTATTTGTGAGAAAGCAAGGCATTATTTGACTTCTGAAAAAATTTAAAAGTTTACTTCTTTGTTTGCTTCTTGCCATAATCAAGAAGCAAACAAAGAAGAAACTATGAATAGTACCATGAACATGTATTGGTTTTGGCTCAGATATTAATTGTAACAAAAAGTTTGGAGTCCTTTACCTGTGATAGTAGAGGTAATAGATGACAGAGGATTTCTGACCTCACTGTCTGTGCTGCTTCGACCAAGAAACAGGTGTTCGGAAGAATTGACTAGTAGTGAAAACCTACTTTAGCTCCTAATTTTGTGAATACTTTCATAAATATTTTATTCTCTTAAATTTTGAGTGTAAGATAATTTATGGTCACTAATTTAGTGTCTGTCTCCATGTGTAGCCAACGTACAGCCTAGCTGAATGTGCAGTATGAAACTTGGAATACATAAAAGCAATATACACACAAACATATTACTTGCTGTGTTTTTTAACAGAAGAGCATTAATGGGTTTACCCAGAGTATACTCCCAGATACTGAAAGTTTCACTCATGACTACTCTTCATCAAAGCAATATGGATCAATTTGCAAGCTTTTATTTCAGGAAGGAAATCACATCAAAATGAAGGCACCAAAGCATAAAATAGGATTAGTCAATACAGGCTCAACACAGAGGTCAAAAACCAAATCAAACTGTACGCTGTACTGGTCTGTAGGGACAGCAATCGAGAAATTTCAATAGAAGCATAACATAGGCATTACCAAGATGTTTAAATATCGGATACTTATGTTTATACATATATTTAAAGTTGTGTGTGTATATATATATCTCTTTAAGTCTTCTTAAAGGTCTGGCGCATTTAAGAGCTGGTTTACAATCAAGCCTGCACACAGGAAGGAAGGGAATACCTTATCCTTAATAATCCTCAGCACTGGCACTTCCACGGAGAAGAAGTACCGTGATTGTGCAAGACCGTCTCCAAGACACTTATGAATCTTTTCCAGTGGCCTTGGCATGTGGGGAAAGTAGATGCTTCACCTCCCTGTATGTGTTTAATAGCACAGTTTAAAAGCACGGTTTCCAAGACAACTGTCTTGGAAAGGGTGTCGTAGTGAACATTTTTACCTGAAACGAAAACGGAGAGCTGAAGGGCGACCATAACTTTTGCATCGTTCATTCACCTCTGCTTTGAGAACAGGCTAGTGCTGGCATTGCCCTTTGCTTGTCGTTACTGCAGAGCAGTGTTTGCAGATTCGAGCTATATTAACTAGTCTAAAAAAACCATATTCCTATTCTTATAGGAGGAAACCACGAAATAGATGCCCGATAATTTAAAATTTTTTTGTCCGGAGTGGACTTTTTGCTCAAAGTGGAACTAAAAATGTGGAAAAATGGGACTATAGGTAATTACAGCTAAACAGAAGTAAGGATGTCACTGAGCTCAGCGGGGACACTAAGATAGACATTCTTGCCTTACTTCAACCGTTTAGTTCTGAAACCTCCCTTGCCTGAAAGGCAGCAGTTTCCTCTCATAATTGCGAGATTTCACTTCTAAACTCAGCAATATCTTGCTGCTATGACAGGGAAGACCTCTCAGGTCCCACATCTTGCTGAGTTGTGGGAGTTGGATGACCCTGGGAGATCAATCTTTCCTGAATGGCGTGACCTCCAGGCTCCCCATGAGCTCAGAACTCGGGCGGATCTCACATTGTGCAATATTTTGCGCCAGCAATGGCAGCTGGATCACAGGTCAAGGAGGAAGGTTTCTTCCTCTTTTGTTCTTTTTCTTCTTGGCTCCTGTCTGCTACGTTAGCAAGAAACTGTCAGCTAATTTGAAGTAGCTTTCTCCTACCTCTGCAGTGAGCTCGGAAGCCAGCCATGGTGTTTAGAGCGGTGGAATGGAAGCAGAAATGGGGGAGCACAGAGGGAGCCAGCACCTCTGTTTTTAATGGAACCAGCGTTTGTAGAAAATAGGGATAGGGTATAAAATAAGCAAATTATGCCCCAGTTTTAATACTGTCTATATGTATAATAAAACTGTCATTTTCCTGAGAATGTCAGCCATCCAAGACTTACATTTGAATTATGATGTTATTGTCTGTAGGCTAAATTTTGTAGAAAAATGAAGGTATAGGTTTAAGAGACTGTTCATGGGGTCTTGATACCAAATTTGTTAACAATTCCACTCTTTGTGTTGTTCAACTGCAAACCCTCCATAAGGACTTCACGAGGTCTGTCTGTCTTACACTAAATTCTCAATATTTGATCAAGATATTGAATTAAAAGTTCATTTCTGCAAGCTACTGAATGTACTTCTCCTTAATTAGCAAAGTTCTTCAACCGGTGCTAAAACTGATGCCTGCATTTAGGGCTTTTGGCTTTAACAGATGTGTTTCAATAACTTAAATCCAATATACTATCACCAGAGAGCAATGAAGGGACACGTTACAAACATACCTTATGTCTAATTGAAGACTCATTAACATTGTTACAGTGCGATGAAAACATCACAGCATAAGCAAAATTCCAACCCAGATGTGTGTAGAGCTAGATTCTCAGCTGGAATGCGTCTCGCTAGCACTATTGACTTCAAAATATTTTTATAAGACAAATTAGTAAAAGAGAAATTGATAAACATACAACTAGTGTCCAGGTCTTAATCTGAAAATACACTATTTTTTGCTAAAGTTTTATGGGTTATTATTTTTAGTAGGTATATATTACATCAATGCAGGTTAAAATCCTTTTTCTGTTTATTTAGTGGTTTTTTAAGTCAGGCACTCTCATTGTGAAATCGGGGTAATTAAGCATTCTGTGTGCATTCTGAGTTCTTATATCACAAGAAATGCACAATCTTGGTGGTAACTGACTTTTGCCATTTCCTTTGGATTTCTGAGTACTGTTTTATTGCCTTGTTTAAATAAATGGATTAAAGTGTTTTAATAGTATTCTCTATTAGTGAAATAACTAAAAACATCCTTGTTTCCTTTTTGGCTTTGATATGCTTAAAATTAGACATTTTGGATAGTTTCTGTGAGGCTTTTCTCCTTGTAGTTATTAAGCAAGAGGCTGCAAAATGAAACAAAAAAATATGTATACCCATTCAGAATGATCTCATGTAGGGTTCCTTGCATCAAAAGTAGGTTGTTGGATCAGAAGGAGAAAATTTGGTAGCTACCACCATGCTGTGCTATCCTTAAAGCTATATAGAAAACCTCCCCCTTCTGTGTGCCACAATAAAGGAAACCCTTCATCTACCTAGGAAGAACTCAAATTTCTTCTAGGTTTAGATGAAAGAAAGCTTTATTGTAAAGAGTTTTTCAGTGTTTGCGTAATATAAGTTGTCTCCAAGTTTTGTCAGAACTAAGGCTGTAAAAGACAGAGAGGATTTTGGATTGTGCTTTCAGAGAGTCGTGAGAGGACTGGCTGGAATCTCTAAGTAGAGAGAGCAGATAATGGAAAGAGATATGGACAGGAGTTTGAATTTCAGGAATAAAACTGTAAGGAAGGTTTTGTGTGTGGATATTGACTGTGGGCAAATGCATGTCCCAAGCTGAGCATTAAGACTCCTGAAAGGATATTGACAATTTATTCAAAAGAAAGAAATCTGGTTTTAATTTACAATTCGTTTTAATTTCTATGTGCTTCCTAAAGGAAACAAAAAAAAAAATATTCCTTCAATATAATCAGTTAATTAAAACTCGTGTTTTATCTTGAAATAAAAACCACACATTGCATGCTTGAGTTTCCAGCGTACATCTTTCCTCTTTTTGATACTTTCCTTAAAGTATATTTTCTTTTTCCCATCCATTTTGTACAACAACTGAATTACGTAATGAGACTCAAGTAATTGCACAGAATATCTGAATTGCTGTTTAGGAAGTATCCTTCAAAAGGTAGCCCTCTGTGGTCATTCTTTTGCTTATGTTTAGATGGGTACTTTTTTTTGAAACTTCTCTGTTGCTGAACAAGTCTGCTTTCAACTGAAATCAATACATGCATATGACACCTCTTTAAATGATTAAGATTTTCAAATACAATAAGAAATTCCATGTTTTGTTTTCATTAAATGAACCTCCCAATGACTTGCTGTTTGTGAAACTGGACTTTTTTTCCCCTCTTCAAACACATAATGTTGTAATACAAGAGTACGACTTTATAACTAACTTAATCTAAAATTCTGGATTGTTTTATGCAACTAATAAGGTACTTTTAAAAATTATCTTTGTATCTGGTCTGTTAGTTTGAAGAGTTTTCAAGTCCATTGCAATTCTGTGAGCCTTTCTTTTTATGGCTACATGCTTAGTCTCTTTAAATGTTCTCGATTTTTGTTTGAGAGATTTTTGATTCAAACTTCTTTCTTCATTCAAACTACTACTTCAAGTAGTATTTTACTACTTGCTTCACAGGAATTAGTATAAATAACAAGGCTAACAACCTGAAGTCTTGGCAGAGCGTGTTGAAATTCCCTCCTTTCTCCACTACAGACATCCAAGTGTACTATTTTTTTTTTTTTAATCTATTTTAGGACTAAAACTAGCAGTCTTCTAGAGTTAGTTCATAAATGACAGAAATATAAGGAAATTATTTAATTGTATCTGAATTTTATTCGGTATAACACTCAATGTTCTAAATGAATTTCTGTTTGTTAGACGTTTTCATAGTTGCTCTGTAACTTGTGTGTATTTTTACTTTCAATGAAAATTAAATTTACAGCTTCCAAGAACAGTTTACTGATGTAGTTGAGTCTCTTTCTCCAACAGGACTTGTATCTATGTGTCAGTAAATAGTCAAGAATTACATATACATGAACAGCTCATAGCAACCTATGTTGCATTAGCTAGTGATGGCAAATATAATTTACATCCTGATTTGGATTTTCTTTGTATTCTGTGAAAGCAGTGAATTTTATTTCAGAAGAAAAAAATGCATTGCTTAGCCAGGATATCAGAGACTAAAACTCTGAATAAAACCTTGCGGAACCCCACTGGCTTCAAACAATGTAGCTACTATTTGTTAAAGTTGTTAGAATTAAGAATTTGGATCTCAGGTATATGTCAGGCCTCCTATAGGCCTGTGACATTTAGAAGAAGTGTCTTGATGTAGGTTGTAATGACTGCTAAAATAAAACCCACGAGTGATAAATGAACAGATTGCTACTGTGAAAGTGTTTAAAGGTTTAGGACTCCTACTGATAAAATCACCAGAGAGAGTTTGTAGAAAATTGCTCTCTTCTCACCTTTAATTGCATTATTTAAGTTGAACATTTTCTCTGCTGAATGGAGTGCAAATAATAAAACCTTTTCATTTATTATGCAAAGTCCTTTACAAACAAAGTATAGAGACTATAAGAGTTAGGCTTGCTTTATTGAATTAACTAACTGACCGTCCACAATGAAGTTCATGGTGGTAAGGAAAATTAAAATTTAACAAACCAATGATGTATTAGAACTTGATCAAATGGAGATGTTGTATATGTCTTCGGGAGGATGTTATTAAAGATTTTTCATAATACAAAAATAGGCATTTCCAGTGGAGAAGCAATAGAAGTCTGTCTTGTACAATGAACTGCCTAGAAATACTAGAAGACAGTTCTGCTGCGGAAAGGACTGAAATTCTTAAAGTTTTCTTTTCTAACTTTCTCTCCACCAACTGTTTTTTTAAAAAAAGATTGGCTTTTTGAATTATGGAAGATACTTTTGACAGAAAAGATTGGTTATGGAAGAATGTAAAATATTGTCAAAGAGAATCACACAGCAAAAGAAAAAATACTGTTTCTATGTGCTTGTAACCTTATTTATATCTATTATCTTATTGATAGTAGACCTAAACTGGGGCATATTTTTTTAATTGGTTCCAATTACTTCAGAAAAATAAGATTCAGTAATGACCCTTTTAAAGCTAGAGGAAACATACAAATTAGCTTGAACGTACATTGCATTTTTCAGACTTTCTCATACCTGAACGTTGTTGCATAAAGAACACTTGGGCACAGCAAAAATGACGTACAGTAATAGGCCATGGCTGGAAGGGTGAAATATACCTTACAAACACACAAGTTCCTCTGAGACAAGGTCTATAAAAGCACTTGAGACATGTAGGCAAAATAAAGTTGTATCTAATCCAGAACATGGCTTACTTTTCATTGGTTATGACTATTTTGGGGTTTTTAGCTTTATTTAATAGCTATTCAAGCCTAAGGTAAAAAAATACAGGAAAAAAAATTAGAAACATTTTATTTGTTGGCTTTTTTTACTCTTTGTCAATACTGCTTTTTGAATCCCAAAGGAGAAACTGATAGGAGAATACTTTGGGAGGAAACAGAAATTCTTATTGGACACAGAGGGGGGGAAAATGATTGCAAATTGTAACAATATATAGAAAATTCTCCATAAATTGATTAGTCGCACTTTTATGTGCCATAGCTTGCACAGCACAGATTCAGTTTCATTGATTTCTCTGTAATTGACATAAAATGGTACACTTATTCTTTCAAGTTATTGCTTCTCAACGTCACCATTTTTTCCCATTATGTGACGTACAATCGGTTCCGTTTCTTCACCAGATACTCTCTTTCTGATCGTAAAAATAGCCAGAGATGATATTTTTGGAGTGAGATATGTTTTGCCATCTAGATAAATGACAATAGTGTGAAAGTAGAGAATGCTGCGGAATTAAATGTACTCAAAGAGAAATGTAGCATCAATCTCTTCCTCTTATGAATAACACCAGAAAAGGCCAATCAGGAGTACTAACTCTGAAATGGGCAACATCACAGAGCTGGGAAGTGTAACAATTTTGTCTCTGATTTAGAAAATGGCTAAACATGGGCATTCTTTTCATATACTTGTTTTCTTTAGTTGAGAACTCACTGCCTCCTCTCCTAGTCCTAAAAGTGCTTAAAGTTACTAGGCTGCCTCAGAATTAAAAGTGAGCCAAATAGAAGAATACTGCTTATTTTCAAAGCTTGTGAAAAATCTATCTTCTAATAGAGCATGTATGATTTTATTTTATTTTATTGTGTGGTGTAATTTCACAACCTGATATATAAGTTCCCAGTATCCGTCAGCTTCATCTGTCCCAATGTGTCTAAATTACCCATTCCCTGTAAATTGGGCAGACACGAGGAGAGAGGGAACTTTATGATTTGATAATAATTATATAAAGGGAGCAGCAGAATAAAAGATAGATTTTTGCGTCTTGGGACATGCAAAGATTTAAGTTTTACATTCATTGAGCAAGGTGATGCTCTCTATATGGAGGCCATCACATTTTAGCATGCCAACAGTCGTCTTCCTATATTTCTTCATTAGTCAACCAGGCACAACACGTGGGGCAGTGCGATGTATTTCTTGTAACAGTAGGTGAATGTTATTTTAGTCTTTGGCAAGTTTATTCTGAAGACAACCTGGCTCATAAGCCAAGATCCCAGACAAGTCTACAAGCCTGGTAGTAAAACATCTGCCTTCTCCCCCCTGCCTCCTTCACCAGGTGATGAGCCAGCTCACGTCGTGGGCTATGGAGCTGTGTTAGGGGAAGCCCTCACTATTAGTAGGAGCACAATACTCATAGTTTGCTAGCTGTGGTTGAGGGTGGGTGTCCAAATGTGCTGATGAATCCTAATAGGCTTTAATTTGATTTTCATGGGATGGTTTAATATTTTAATGAGTCGGTAAACCAACCGATATACTTGTTCTATTTTTCCGCCCATGCAAAGATGGAATCACTGGTTATATACTAGTAGTAATTTATGGAGTATCAGAACTACCGAGACCAGAGCCTCATTTTCCAGGCATTTATTCTGTGTGTGTTTACAGAGTGAATATATATTTCTGTCATTGAAAGTTCCTGACAAAGTGAACTATTTGTAATGGAGGTCTGAGATCTTTTCAGCAAATAGCGTACGATGTATGAGGAAAGTCATCTTTCAAATGCACACGTTCTTTAAAAGAAATACCCATTTATTTTATTCGTTGCCTTATTTTCAAAGGAGTTCATTTAAGCCGGTTATTGTACAAAGAGAAGCTAAGCAATGGAAGGAGACTGTAAATCTCTAGTCACACAACTGTGGAATTCTCCTACTCAAAGAATATCAAGGCACTACAAATCTGGTAAGGTTGTCTCCATCCAGCCTTTAACAACCTTCCCGTGCGTTCTGGGCACAACGGTGCTGCAGCTTGGAGACACCTGGATGGTGTCAACAGCCCCTCAAAAGCCATCAAAGTTTCCGAACTTATGCAACTTGTGTCAATTCTGAATAAAGTAACTGGTCATCAGGATTAAGGATTTGAACCTACTAATACCTTAATGTACAAGAAGTCACCAATCACACATTGTTTCTACCTTTCCAGGACCTTCATTTACTTTATCTTTTGGTATGACTTTTTGTGGCTCTCGGTGAGGTGGTGAGAGCGCAGACAGCAAAGCCTCCGATCAGCGAGGAAGGAAACTTGTATTAGCTTTAAGTTGTTCTGCTCCTTTACATTATGAAATTGTCTCTCATGAGGGAACCAGAAGGAATATAAGACCATTTTATGATGCTGATGTTGTCACTTGCGGGGGCTCTAACAAATCGTCTGATTTCTATAACCGAGTATTTCTGTATGATTCAGCGTAATTGACAGTGCCAGAAACTAGCCCTAAGCAAATGAAATGCGACACAAAATCTGCTGTAAGCAAATTAATCACAGTCTAAGTGATAGAAAACTTACACTTCATTTCTTTCCAGGATACATTTGTAACAGAAAAATAATTCTTTTTTCTCTCAAAAGACTCGGAAGGCTGTCAGGTGCTCTGGGGCAATGGAAATAAGGAGTTTATGCCTCCCGTAAATAAAGATATGAAATGTTTGTATTTGTGAACAAAGGCCAGAGTAACCTCGTAAATTTGACATCCTGGGCTTTGACTCTTGGGCTGAGACCACTGACAAATGGGTCACTGCCCCAACTCTCTGCCCCTGTGCGTCTCATGCAGGCACCTACCTTTATATTCTGTGCTATAGTTTAAGGCTACCTCTCTAAAACCACTTTTGCAGACATCTGCTTAAAGGATTGTTCTGTTCTTATTGCCTGGAAGCATATCTGTTTAATTAATTACCTGTGTTTCTCAAGATTTGTATTAAGAATGAAGTATCTTGGACTTTGTACAGCAGTGCCCCTGGGCTTGCTGTTCAAGAAAGGAGTTTAGATATATTTTTTTCTGGATATTTCACTATCCTCTGGCTAGATATTTCATATCCTCACGAGTCTTTATGTATTCATCAGTCAGAAATGTCTCCTTCTAGTGCATCCTACAAATACACTTTGCACTTTAATAATCCTCCTTTAAATTTTACTGAGTGCAGTTAATGGTTTGTTAACTTAATTCTATTCTGATGGCTTTTTTTCCACAAAGCTGTCCAAATCCTCTGGTCACTGCGATTGCTGGCTCACTCTTTTCCTTCGGATCAAAACTTTACCTAAGGAGGTCATCAAAGATGTGGTTTCCAGTGAAAATATCAGGAGCCAAGCACATGACAAATGGAAGTCTATGAAAACCGTACATTCCAAAGTTAATATGCACTGTGCATGAACCATGAGTATCTTGCTAAGGATGCTGGCGAGAATTCTGAGAGGCACACGACTTCAAAGAAACCCCTTTGCAAACAGCCTACATCACCATATTTCCCTCTTTGTAAGGCTACCAGCTTTTCCTGAGCAGCAAGGCAGTTGCACTGGCGTGCAAAAGCCAGGAGATTTTGTTCTTAATTAAAAGCTTGAAAAAAACCAGCTTTTCTAAAGGGCGTGAAGAGTAGGATGGCTGTATGTTTTTACATTTTCCATGGCAAGTGTTCTAAAGCTCTTCTTCTCTTGGATGAATTCCCTTCCTCTTCAACAACTATCCTCTTTGGATTAAACCTGTGGCTGGATGGACTTTTAAACCAATAATGGGTACCCTTTTTCATGACACCATTGCAAATCTTATCTCTTCCAATTCTCTGTTATCTAATTGTTGTACATCTTCAGAGGAAATAAGGCCATAGTCTTAACTGTTTGCCTTTTAATATCTTTTGCTTTCATTTAGACGCTCTAATGAACTAGTATCATGCACTAGTATCCAATGAAAAACCAATAAATATGTCATTAGCTTTAAGGCTGATAATATAATCACCTTTTATTGTGATTGTATCCTTTGCTGAGAAATTAATATGAACTAGTCATGCTGCTGTTCTTGTTCTACTCCATTTTTACAACCTATTTACCACCTGTGACTTACATCCAAAGGTGCAAGGTTGTTTTTAAGAGCAGATCTGCCATAAACTTATAGATAGTTTCACATTTTCTTTTTTTTATTTCCTCATCAAAACCACACTTTTCCTCTTTCTTGCTTGTGTAGGGTACAGTAGTTCTCAAAACTTTATGGCTTGCTTCACAGAGAATCATAGAACGCTATGGTTGGAAGGGACCTTAACGACCATCTAGTTCCAACCTCCCTGCCCTGGGCAGGGACACCTCCCACTAGACCAGGTTGCTCCAAGCCCCGTCCAGCCTCGCCTTGAACCTCCAGGGATGGTGCAACCACAGCTTCTCTGGGCACCCCCGGCCAGGGGCTCACCACCCTCACAGGCAACAATTTCTTCCTAAGGTCTAATCTCCATCAGTGTAAAACCATTTCCCCTCATCCTGTCATTCCACTCCCTGATAAAGTCCCTCCCCATCTTTCCTGTAGGTTCCCTTTAGGGACTGGAAGGGGCTCTAAGGTCTCCCCAGAGCCTTCTCTTCTCCAGGCTGAACACCCCCAACTCTCCCAGCCTGTACTCACAGCAGAGGGGTTCCAGCCCTCCCAGCATCTTGGTGGCCTCCTCTGGCCCTGCTCCAACAGGTCCATGTCCTTCTTATGTTGGAGACTTCAGAGCTGCATGCAGGACTACATGTGGAGTCTCATGACAGTGGAGCAGAGGGGCCGAATTCCCTCCCTGGCCCTGCTGGCCACGCTGCTGGGGTTGCAGCCTGGGATGCAATCGGCTTTCTGGGCTGCCAGAGCACATTGCCGGTCATGTTGAGCTTCTCATCAACCAACACCCTCAAGTCCCTCTCCTCAGGGCTGCTTTTGATCCATTCTCTGCCCAGCCCGTATTTGTATTTGGGATTGCCCCAACCCAGGTGCAGGACCCTACACTTGGCCTTGTTGAACTTCATGAGGTTGGCACAGGCCCACTTCTTAAGCCTGTCCAGGTCCTTCTGGATGACATTCCTTCCCTCTGTTGTGTCGGCTGCTCCACACAGCTTGGTGTCATCAACAAACTTGCTGAGGGTGCACTCAAGTCCACTGTCCATGTCATTGACAAAGGTGTTAAACAACACCGGTCTGAATATGGACCCTTGAGGAACGCTACTCCTCACTGCTCACAACCTGGACATTGAGCTGTTGATCACAACCCTTTGAGTAAAACCTTCCAGCCAATTCCTTATCCACCAAGTGGTCCATCCATCAAATCCCTGTCTCTCCAATTTAGAGATCAGGATGTAGTGTGGGACAGTGTCAAATGCTTTGTACAAGTCCAGGCAGATGACATCTCTTGCTCTCCCCTTATCCACCAATTCTGTAACACCACCGTAGAAGCCCACCAAATTTGTCAGGCATGATTTGGTCTTAGTGAAGCCATGTTGGCTGTCACCAATCACCTTATTTTCCATGTGTTTCAATGTTTTACTCTGTATTTAAACTAATCAAATTACTTAAAACTATAAAGTGCATCAGAATCACTTGTTATAAAAAANTGTTGAACTTCATGAGGTTGGCACAGGCCCACTTCTTAAGCCTGTCCAGGTCCTTCTGGATGACATTCCTTCCCTCTGTTGTGTCGGCTGCTCCACACAGCTTGGTGTCATCAACAAACTTGCTGAGGGTGCACTCAAGTCCACTGTCCATGTCATTGACAAAGGTGTTAAACAACACCGGTCTGAATATGGACCCTTGAGGAACGCTACTCCTCACTGCTCACAACCTGGACATTGAGCTGTTGATCACAACCCTTTGAGTAAAACCTTCCAGCCAATTCCTTATCCACCAAGTGGTCCATCCATCAAATCCCTGTCTCTCCAATTTAGAGATCAGGATGTAGTGTGGGACAGTGTCAAATGCTTTGTACAAGTCCAGGCAGATGACATCTCTTGCTCTCCCCTTATCCACCAATTCTGTAACACCACCGTAGAAGCCCACCAAATTTGTCAGGCATGATTTGGTCTTAGTGAAGCCATGTTGGCTGTCACCAATCACCTTATTTTCCATGTGTTTCAATGTTTTACTCTGTATTTAAACTAATCAAATTACTTAAAACTATAAAGTGCATCAGAATCACTTGTTATAAAAAAGCAACTTTCTAAAGCATGGCTTTCCTGACAGGCACGCATTGCATCCAGTTGTTAATTCAGGCATAGTTTGAATTTCATCCAGCTCTCTAGAGAGTTTTAACCCTTTGGAGCTAAAATCTGCTCCGTTGTTCTACTCATTACTTTTAGTGGTTTTATTTCTTAATTAGTTTTGGTGTGTGAATCGCTGGTGTTCAGTAATCACTCCATGGCTAGAGAAAAGCGGAGAGCTGCTCTGTTCAGTTGTCTCAGTTCCAATTTTTCCATTACGTGACTTAAGATTCACGTACCTACAGCCCTGGTCAGCCCTAGCGTGGGCATACTCTGCAGGTCCGAGTAACTACAACATGGAGTACAGGCTCGACTTTAAGAATTGCTAGAGAGTGGCTATAATTAATTTGGTCATTCCGTTTACTGTTAAAGTATTTTGATACCATTTCAGAGCTTTATTTTTAATGTTTTTCATTTGAATTCGTTTTTATTTGTCTGACTTGCCGTAGTTGTTGGATAAAATGTAGGTTTAGTGATCAAGCCATGTGTATTCGTGCACCATGAGCCTCTTGAAACTGTTGATAGGAATCCCCTGATTTCAGTTCCAGAGGAGTGTTTCTTTTTTAAACTGAGAAACAGTCTCGTATAAATGCAAACCCAAAGTCACTCACCCTCCTTTCCTTTTAGAACTGGAGTATCTCTCAAAAGCAAAAGATTAAGAACCAATGGGACCAAACCAAATGTCTGGAGATTGTTTGCTGCATTTATTTCTGAAGTTAGAGCAGAATACATATTTTAATCAACTTCAAGATATAAGACAATAATAGCAGATGCTGAAAGATTGCTTATTTCCAGGTCTGCTGTAACATCCTGAACGAGGAGCTAATTAAATTTAGTATTTAACTCCTTCTTATCACTTCAGAGATGGCAGGTAGGGTGGTTTTTTTTTTTCATTGTATAACCACAATAAATCCTGCCTCTGCACTTTGGTAGCAGAGGAGCTTTGTAGGCAGCCCCGTGCAGGGTTCAGTGAGTAATCCAGTCTCGGAGCGATAGCGGCAGAGCGCTCAATCCGGAGGTCAGGATGCAACAGGAAAGGCTGTAGTTTAGCAACAGGAAAGGCTGTAGTTTAGCAACAGTCTATAAATGATAAAAGCTGCCCTTGACCACAGGCTACTTACATTGACTGCAATTCCACCGCAGTCCCAGATACGTTAGCACAATATAAAGGTTGTTTAATTGTAAGTAAAGTGAATTATCACAAGTGATTAACTTTTTACACTAGAATTTTTAATTATTATTATTTTTTATTTCTGCAGCTCTGACTCCTCTTTTTAGCAAGGTGCTTTAATGTGAAGAAAGCTCCATACTTTTGGGTCAGTTGAAACAGAATGCATATTTTTCTCTGAAGGGTTGCTTTCTCTTCCTCCCCAAAGTAATACAAAAACGTGGGGGTAGGTTTTGCTATTGTGCTGTCTTTTCACTAAAACCTTTTATTTGAAAGCTATTTTTAACTCTTTGGATTTCATATTTGGTATTTTCCCCAGTAATCTGGGCTTTTGTTTCCTCTGGTGAGACTAGTGGATGCTGTAATAAACCCATCAAAAATTAACTTCCTGAGGGAGACAGCAATAGTTCTTTTGAGTTGAGGGACCATAAAGAAGAATTTGATGCCATTATGTGATACTTTCACCATTGCCCTTTAAAATTACCTTAATCTTAAAACATAATTTGACATCCTGCCTACCTGAAATGAAGCTATCAATGGAATTCTAGATTCATTTTAAAAAATGTATATATCCATGACTGATAAGAAACTTCATGATTCCTTTGCTGAAGTGATGGTGATGAAGCTTGAAAGGGGCTCAGAAAAGTTTTCTTGCTGTTCACAGAAGCATTAAAGAAAAAGGCAGGTGTTAAATTCAGGCTAAATCAGATCAAAAGGGTAATACAGCAGTAAACAACAAAAATAATAGCTTGTGAGTTCAAGAGTGATGTTGCCGGTGATATCTCCCTGCTATTATCCTTTTCCTCTGTGTAGCTATTTATTACTCCTAGAACATGGTATCAAAATGCTTAACGTCTCTTGACAATGCCTTGAATGAGGGAGGCAGAGGAAAGGAGTGGTGAGGATATGTATCACATGAGGAAATCCAATCTAGTTTTATTTTTCAAAACCTTCTTAACAGTTACTAACTTGCACTGGACTGACGTTAGTTCCTTTTGCTAAAGTATTTGCTGTATCCAAGAATATTAACGGGTCACAAAAGCTCTGTGAAAATCCCTCCACGAGACTTTATACAGGAAGTTGTAAATTTAAATCTTTGTTAGCGTCACTGTAGGTAAAGATGCACATTAGCAAAATTACAGGTTAAAGAACAGAATAACAGCTATAGGTGGCTGAGAGAGCAAGTAATCATAGTTATCAGTTCTTATTAAACTTGGAGAAAAAAATTGTTTTTACGAACTGTTACAGTTGTTCAATCCTATATCCAGAAAAACTGCAACTATTTATCTATAGAAAGAGCACGGACAAGAAAGAAGCTAAATAGATCACTGACTAATATTGCAGCATGTAATTCAATCTGCTGCACTCCTAAGGCTCAAATCAATGATGGCAGCCATACAAAGTCAAGGTTACTGTATGGACAGGGAACTGCTGGAGAGGGGACAGCAAAGGGCCATGAAGATGTTTAAGGGGCTGGAACATCTTTCTTATGAGGAAAGGCTGAGGGAGTTGGGACTTTTTAGTCTGGAGAGGAGAAGGCTGAGGAAGGATCTCATAAATACTTATCAATACTTAAAGGGAGGGGGCCGGGAGGAGGGGGCCAGTCTTCTTTCAGTGATGCCCAGTGGTAGGACAAGAGGTAACGGGCACAAACTGGAACACAGAAAGTTCCATCTCAACATGAAGAGGAACTTGTTTCCTTTGAGGGTGGCAGAGCCCTGGCACAGGCTGCCCAGAGAGGTGGTGGAGTCTCCCACTCTGGAGACATTCCCAACCCGCCTGGACGCCATCCTGTGCCACCTGCTGTAGGTGGAGCTGCTCTGGCAGGGGGGTTGGACTGGATGATCTCCAGAGGTCCCTGCCAATGCTGGTGATTCTGTCATTCTGTGTGTAGAAAGCTGTTGTTCATACACTGTGCTTCAGTGTGTTTACAAAATCTGCAGTTTCCCTTCTGGCATCGTGAATAGAAATAGAGGAATGAGGTATCACTCATTCTCTAATATTTAACTACTGCTTACGGATATTGCACTAATATTTCCAGAGCTATCTTTCCGAAGTTGGAGTAATACAATCCTCTCCCACTTACTGCTAACTTAGAGAAACGCTCCATGTGTGTGCTCCGTTCAGGGTTACCCCCACAGCAGTCCCAAATAGCCGGTCGTGGACATCCTCTAAGCTCTCGCAGTGGGGTACATGGAGGATAGATGTGATCCGGGCTCACACAAGGTGCAGGTAGATCGGCAAGGGAGCCGGGCTTTGTGGCAAAAAGGGGCTTTTCCTGAGCTTTCTGGAGCTGTGGAAAAGCCAGGAGAGCACCACAGGCAGCCCATGGGAGCCAGCAGCTCGCACAAGGGTCGCTGATGAGGCTGGGGTGGGCCAGCGGTGACGGCACCCACCCGACCCATTCCCGTAAGAGTCCTAGGGAGCGCAGTGTCCCCACCGGGCAAAGAGAGCAGGGCTAGTATCTAACCTCAGCCTAGGAAGGAATTCATTCAGAAGGAATGTAGTAAATGGGAAAAGGTGAAGTATGTAACTTTGGGAGCAAATGGGAAGCAGAGAAAGGGTTGGAAGTTGGCCACGGTGTAGCGTCTTCCCGGGGAAATGCTTTTACATCCAGTATTTCATCCTGGGCAGATTGAATAATCTGCAGAGTCATTGGCAGGAAACAATAATGTAATAGTAGATGTTGCAGTCCTGCTTGAAAATTTCAAAGTATCTTCTATTGAGGATATAAATCTCAAGTAGCTATCTTTCTTTTTTAATGCCTTAGGTCTAAATATATTCTGTTTTCCATAGAGGGCATCTATAATTTAAATGATTTACTCTGTGCATAAAGAGTGTGAATTCTCCAAGTCTTCCTGCTTTTATTCCTCAAAGAAAACCCTTGGAAAAAAAAAAATCAACAACCCTTAAATATACAATCATTCAAGATGCGGGTACAATCTCTGAAGTACTGCTTCACCTTAAAACTATCAACACAGAAACACATTTTGAAAACAACAAAGTGCCTGCTGAGTATATGAACAATATTGAGATGGCAGTATAAGATCAGTCACTTTTCCCAGATCTTTAATATCACACCAAAGACAGAGTTTGACTGAGATTAAGGTTACCACAAATAACCAGATACAAACATTTGTATTTTCAAGTGGTGACTAAATCAGTGTGGAGGGGTTATATTTTATTTCCACACTATGTTAGAGCAGTATTTCCTTCCGGCATCGCGCTGCACTCATTTTTCTTGTGACACAGGCTTTTTGGGCTATGTGCAAATGTCTCCCATTATCTATAACAGAACCTTGCTAATTGAGGCAAAATATACAGATGCTATAAATTACTGACTTCCAGCTATAAATTCACTAGTAATTGGGGAGGGGAGTGGAATAAGTGATCGCTAAGTAGAGCTCTGCTAAACGCTTCTTATTGTATTATATTTTCTTTTGTTTGTGGCTTTCCCCACTCTCTTCGCTCTTTCCCTTCAAAATGGGACTGCGTGGACATCTGCGGTTTTTTGAGAGTTAATTACAACACTCCCAGAAAAGGAAGATTGTTGCACCATTAATTACATAATAGGGTGAGTTAGTTTATCAAATATAATTTTTTTTTTTTTTGGTACTTCTCCCATTTTTGCGGCAATACGTTCAGATCTTATTTGAAAAGAATGTTCTGAGAATAAGTAGCTAAATATTTCCAAGTGTTTTGGAGGAAGAGTCCTGAGGATATTGAATTCCAAAGAACATTGGCAATAAGGAAACTGTGAGGGCTTGCAGCAAAAGTGACCAACTCCTCTCCTGCTGCAAGTCACAAATAGACTCTGATGTGATCCAGCCAAAACCTTCCCTGAACTGGAGATGGATTAAATTGAACATAAATTAACTAAATCATGAGATCTAGCTTAAGAGCTCCAGTGTTAAGAGACAAATCTATGTCCTTTTTCTTCTCAGTTTACACCACCGTGTAACAAAAAGCAGCTTGTTTTCTAGTACCCAAAGTTTCAATGGACTCTGTGTATTATTTTCCAAGTGTTTTCTCATGTGTGTATCTGCTAGCTTTGAAGAATTCCCCAGCATTTAGGGAACTTTGGTTAACCAAGACACAACTGTTGCAATACCTATTTCTCTCCTCACCGTTCCCAGGAGGTTGTTAGCCCACTGTAGTTACACTCTTGTGGATGTCTGTACTTGTTTTCCTCATCCCCTGTGGAACTGATACGTACAGAAAATCCTTTCCTACTAAAAGCGATTGTAACAAATATCATAGAAATATGTGAATAGAGAAAACTATAACACATTGTACGTGAGTGATGGTCTCGTACTGTGCAGTAGATGCGTTCTATATTGGATGGAGTTTTGTCTCGCTTCTGATGGTAGACATGCAAATGCTTACCTTTCTCATACATATAGCACATAAATCTAAGCAAAACTGATAAAACTTATTTTTTTTTCAGTTTCTTTACACCAAGCAACGTTTATAATTGCCTTCCTTTTAGAAGTAAAGCATCCAAAACGTGCATTTGAAATGTACTTTGCAGGACAGTATGGGAGCGAGCAATGGCCTCAGGTATTGGAATTAATGAGCTGGGTTTTGTTTTTATTTTAACTTCTGAGGCCAAAATATTTTATTGTCTTTTATATAACAGTAATCTGCATTTATTTTGCGCTTTTTTTTTTTTTTTTTTTCATGTTGTGGTCTGTTATAGTTATTTAAAAAAAATGTTGGCAATTAGATGATATCCTAATGACTGCCACATAGTTCAGTCAGTCTGTCATGTAAACGAGGGGCTGTGACCCTCACAGGTTAGGTCTTCTGTCCAAACCTCTGCCAAGGGCTCTTGCTCATTATTCAGTGTTTGCTTGTTTTCATTCATTCCCAGAACTAATTTATCTAAGCTTTTAGATTTTTAAGTTTCTGGGTCATATTGCAGCACTGCTTTTACTTTCCAAGTTAGGAAGTCAAAAATTCATTAGGCATTTTTATCCCTTAAAAGTATTTCTTATTTATTTTTTTGTAAATTAATCTATACTTTTTTTATGATTAATGTGCTTTAACCAGGTTTCTCTTAATAAGATGGAACTTGCCTCTGCCTTGGCTGTCTCATAAAACAAAACACATTAAGTCAGACTTCTTTCTCTTGCTAATCATTTGTATTCAACTATTGATATTTAAAGTCCAGACAGTTGACTTCCTGACTATCCCAAATCTTTCTTTTGAATAGCAACAATTTGCCTATTTGTCCTGTGTTTTCTCCATTTGTAAAGGTCTTCCTTATTTATTTGCATTTACTGAATAAGCTCACCTATCTGTGACCCTGGATAGGCTTTGTGACTTTTTTTGTTAAACTCTTCAGAGTTTATTATTGTTAATAACAGAGAGTATGGGATACCTACACAGAGCGTAGGTATCCCATAGATTATCCCAGCATATCCCAGAAAAATCTGGCTGAATGGTATATTATTTCCCTCATTTATTTCCTTTAATGAACCCATTTCAAATGCAGAGTCTGATCAAAATCTGCAAAAATTTAATGAAAAAAACCTATTGATATTGATGTACTTGAATTTGATATATAATTTATATGCCAAAGGAGATTGAAGGATGACTATAATCATAGAGTTTAGATGCAGCAAAACAGTAATTGCGTATTCTATTACTATTAATTTGTGGGTGGTTTTACCATAAGCTTAACATTTTCTCATTTTTTGTGGGGTTTTCCATATGTTACACCATTTACATGATGCTATACCTTTTATTTCATAATAATAAAATGTGCCACATGACTATACCATGACTAGCTGTCATGATTTTACAGTGTATTTCTCTCTCCTTAGAGATAAAAGACCATGAAGGGTGTGACAGTAGAAAAATATATTTTATGACAGTAAATTCCTAATACCATCCATCACAGTAGTTTCCATTTATTTCACTGGTGAAAAACTTGATATTGTCTTTAAGGTAATTTACTTAAGTGCTAAATCACAGTGTACACGTTTACACAAGATATTTCCCTGAGAAATACAGAATTTATTCCATATACTCTAATACATTTCAGACTTTCTCACAATAGCTGTGCAGATGAGTGGGATTGCTTTTTGGGAGTCCTACATCTGGGAACAGTGTGTGAAAAGATAATTATGGGTAAATGAAGCATTTTTGAGCTAAAAAAGATATTCTTGGAATAAGAAAGAATAAAGAGATATCCTATATTTAGTTTCTTCAACTGAATATTCATTCTATAAAGTAAAATGATGCTTTGAAATTACAGTTTTAAAATGACTTTGAAGATGTTCTTGATTAGGAATTTTGATTTTATTTAAAATTTCAGTGCCAAACAAGGCTCTTGATATCTTTAAATTGTAATATATAAATAGCTAATTCCATTTTATATTTGTCAATTTTGGATTACAGGAAATATTTGTAGTAAACTTCAACAGTCGTAAAGCATCAAAGCTTTCATCGCAGAACTCAAATTTGGTGAAAAGCTATTGTAAAGATAACAAGTTTTGTGTCTTGGTCTTCAGTTTGTTTTGCATGAGATTTCAAAATGGTTTTGTTGTTTTTGTCACAAAGCCAGGTGTATTGTTTAATTAGTAAATGTAGAATGGTGTTTTCTTGATGACATCAGGGTAGGCTATCCATCCTTAATGGGCATGTATAGCTGTCAAAACACAACAGGAAACACAAATCCCATGTTCATTTTTTTTATGAAACTATTGGTTTTCAATAATTTGCAAAAAATGCATAATATATTTATAGCACACGTTAGTAGCGGTCCAAAATAATTTGTAAATATGTGACAAATGTTTTTGTGATACATATTATAGATTTTAGTATATTATCTGTTAATTTTTGATAGTACTATCTAGGAATAGGAAATAGCCATTGGTCGCTGCTATTGCCTGTGCTTTGGGAAAATGTTATCATTGTGGCTAAAAAGTTGTAGATAGGTTTGGGGAGTAGAGGAATTATTATCATGGCTAATTTTGTTGGTATATTTTACGAGCCCTTTAGAAGAAAGTAGATAACTCTTTAGAACAAACAGTATTAATAATGACTGTACCAATTATTTTATATAAATGTATTTAAGGTAAACACAGTAAAAAAAATGTAAATTCCACGCAGTAGGGGTTTTAAAAGAAGGATATTTAAATATGTGTGTGAAATATGCGTACAACACTATAAAATAATATATTTTCTGGGAAAAAATGTCCTAATCTGCTGGTGAACTGAGGTTCTTCAGTAGGTGTAAGTTCTACCAGTGCTGATGGCAGGCAGAGCCCCATAAAATCTTGGTGGCTGAAGGCAGTGAAACCAGGCTCTGTGCATCTTCAGTTACAGCTACGCTTTTGCTAAGGTGCTTTGAATGAGGCTTGTCTATAATTCTGGTATCCTTGAGATAAAACCTTGCTGGAGTTTTAGGATACTGGTATCCTTTGGCAAGGGCGCAGATCCCAGAGTAGCCAAATGTTTTCCAAGCCTACAGCTCATTTCAAACTCTTGTTTCCCGTTTGTTTTTCGATCAGTCAAGCTTGCGGTCAAACAACTGCATTATTTTCAAATGGTTCCTGACCAGTGCAAGTCACATTTGAAGAGAGGATAACCTACTGTCTAGTTTAAGTTAATTTGACTATGATTTATTAACAGCTTAAAAAGTTAATGAGCAGAAAGTACCCTTTTCCTAGCTGATAAAAAATGGTCTTATGAATTTGTATTGGTGAAAAAATTTTATATAAGCTGTTTTGTCTTCCTTTCTCTTTACCAATTACAGTTTAACTGTATTAGCACAAGAAGTAACATTTATTTTATTGACCATTTTAATTCATTGCATTCAGGTTTGTGCTTTTTTTTTTTTTTTCCCTTTTTCCCTACACTAAGGGTAACATTGCAGTTACTAAAGTCAGCAGATTCAGTGGAAACACTGGTGAACTCATTAAAAGCCCTGCCAGGTGTTGCCAGCCCCAGGTGTCAGCCCGCTGGATAGTGAGATATAAATAATACTTTATGGGAAAATTGCAGTGTAACAAATTGCCCATCTTAGGCAAAGCTAAACTAATATCCTGTGATTTGGGTTGTTCCTTACTAGCTGCTACCGTGTAGGCCAAATGAGAGGGCGGATGCTCCTTCTTAGAAGATATAAATCAGATTAATGACTGCCTCATTACCAGAAGACTCTTCCACAGGTATCCAATGAAAAATAGAATTTAAGTGCCAGAATGAGCTCCAATAGTATCTTCCTATTTCTTTTAATTATTTCTCTCTATAAGCAAGCTGTTTACAAAATGCAGGATTCCGTGGCTATTAAATTTTTACATCCTCTGAATGTTCTGTATTATTTCCTGTAGATTTTAAGGGGCACCAAGAGGAGAAAGAATTCAGAACAGCAACAGCAAAAAGTTCACACGCAGCAACACCACCTGATTGGGGGAGGAGAGGGGAAGAGAAAGACAGACAGACTTTGACTCATCTCTTTTTCTCATGAGTTAGTATTTTGGAACTCAAAAGTGTAGGAAATATTGCTGTCAGCTGAGGGACTACCATTTCAATAAAATAGATGACATTTGATAGGCTTTGCAAAACATTTTGAAAACTACACCCTTTATGAGTTTTCATATTCTTTCCTGTAGTACATACTTTTTATTTACCACAAACTCTCCACTTTCGCTTGAAGCTTGGAATGTATTTCCTGTATTTGTATTTTTTTTACCACAAAAGTCTAAATCTTACCTTGGCTGGCACAGCCCTGCCTTAGATATAATACAAGAGCACAGAGTATCATGAAAATAATGTTTTAAATGTACCGTGTGATAGAGAAATGCGAATGTTCTCGGCAAGCATGATCGTGTAGCAGAAAGAAGCATGAACGGCAGTCAGTAGACTTTTGAACTTTGTAGAAAGGTGAAAGAGGCTATATTTCAAATAGCCAGATGATTCACTTCAGTTATGAAACATCCGACATAATGTTCTACAATTAAATATTCATATAGATTGGAGAGCTATCTTGTCTCTGTCCTGCGGCAGAAGCACGTCTCCTTTAACAGAAAACATTCATGTGCACTTAGAGGAATTCTTTAAAGACTATAAGTGGCTTAGATGTGCAACGTGCTTGAGATAAAGAATTATTAAATGGCATAATTCTGAAATTGAAGCTGGGATGGGCTTTGGCTCGGGGATACCTCAGTAGCATTCGTATAACCTGTACCCATGTAGCTGCAACAAGCAGTTTGGGGGCTATCGATCAAGAGAGGCATCTCAAAAGCCCAAAGAAGCAAAAGCGTAAGCAGTTTTGGTGTAAAAAAGAATAAAAATGAAATTTACAAAGTGGAAAAGGAGTAGACTCAAAAAGTCACAGTATCAGCGGGAACGTTGAAATAGCTGTTTAGGCTGTTCCACTCTCTTTGCATAAATTGCAGTTGGTACAATGCTACTGGCATTCTTTGCACTCTCCTGTTGGCATACTTCACATAGATCGTATCTACTAGTTCTAGCCTTTGACTGAATTGTCATTCCATGTGTTTGTTGAAGATGTTTTTTTCTTGGAAGATGCTTAACCATGTCTTGTGCTAGTTTTCAGTGATTCTTGTGTGAGTGAAACCACAGGCTGTTTCTCATTTAAGTTGTCTTACTATCAATCTTGTGACAATTACAGTTAGATCTGAAGGTTAAGAACCGAATTTATACATAATCTAAATGGCAAAAAAACCCCTGATGATACTAGTTGAAGAATGTAGCTTTGATGTCATTACTGTGGAATACCTATAAAAGACATATTCATATAGTTCGCTAAAAGTTATTACAGCTGTGATGTGGCAGCAAGCAAAAAGCTAGGGAATTTCAAGGCGTAAATTACACCCAAAATCATACAATTCTTCTTTACAAAACCCTCTTCCATTTGTCCATTGACTTATTTATTATAAGGAAAATGAAGCTCTTTCTTATGAGAGAATTAAAATCAATCAGTATTGTCTGATCCTCAAAATGTCCAATATTTATTAGTCTCGCTCTCTTAAAATTGATAACATACTTGCTTTTACCATATATTGTCATAAACTAGTAAACATGAGTAAAAATCTATGTCTTTTCACACTTCTGCCTGAGGGTTAGCTTATCTTCTAGACTGGCATTTAATCTCTGATACCTTGGCTTTCTGAATGTTTTGGAAACATATTGAAAGTTCATTTATTTTATTGACTTTTCTCCACCTTTCTTCATACTGAGAGTAGTCCTTTTTAATGGCTCCACCAAGAAAGTTGTGGAGCTCTAAATCCTTTTATCTAAATCCTTACTGCGTCAACTTTTCTGAGAGTGAGGTTCTGATCACAAATGATGTTGACTTCTTTCTCCCTAATTAGTTTCAGCCTGTTTCATTGTCAACTGGCCATCATTATCTTCATGAATGACCCAAACAGTGCTTATACACTGAAGAAACAACAACCTTTTAATCAAATGAATTCATAATAAATACTATCTATGTGGCGTTAATATGACAGAAATATTTTCCTCCTGGAATTTCAGCTGCGGTCATTTCTGGGAAATACATTATTTGGCTTTCCATACATAATGTTTCCAAAGTAATTGCACCGCTTTTGCGAATGCTTTTGAGTAAGTCTCTGCCCAGGTGTTAGCAGGACAAAATTTCGTTTCTTATATTTGAACTAGGCTTTTAACAGGTGTGTTAGCTTTAAGAATTAAACTGTGTAGTGAGTGGTGAATTGAATATATAGTTTCAGATTTAATGCGATGTTTCAGCATCATCATAACCTTGGAAACTTTACCAAAAATACATGTTTTTTGATTATCCTAATTAGTAGTCATGTGAACTGCTTACACATTATCCAGCAAAATACAATTTCATTTAACAGGCAGGCACAAAAAAAGTTAGTAACAGAGTGGAGGGGTGTCACGACGAGGTCGAGGACATGAATTTATAAGTTTCAATCGCCTGGTGGGAATCAAGGCACAAATGAGGTCAAATGTTGAAAACTCACTGAAACAATGTGTTTAACAACTTGAATGCTTGTGATAGAGGGAAAGAGAAAGAAGGAAGGAAGGAAAGGGAGAGAAAGACCACAGGCAGGTAGTCACCACCGCGGATCCAGAGACATCTGCATCCTTCTACACCCGAGGTGTCGTTGATGGCGGGTCGTCTTTGGCTGTTTGGCCACCTTTTATAATTTTGGCCGAACCCAAAGCATGGTGGGGCAGTTCTATGGGGCAGTTAGGTTGCTACCTGCATAGTTTGTGCTCGAGGTGGGGTCACAGAGGGGTCTCTCGCCCCCTGGCACCTGCCTGTGCAGGCGCACGCCGTAGTTACGCAAGTCACACAAAGCCCCGCCAACAGTGACGGGGAGCTCAGCACGGTCCCCTTTAGGCGACTCCAAAACCCATTTCCCCATCCACACCCTTCCAAGCAGCAATTCCCTCATGAGCAGGGTCAGTCTGAGGCCAAGTCTCAGCTCAGAGTCCCGCAAGGGGTGAAATAAACCTCCGTATTTTCATATCTGTAGAAAATTCGGTGCTGTCTGGCTTGCAGGCGGTGTGCCTCCATAAACTAATCAGAAGAGTCTAGAATAAGTCCTTTTTGGATTCCTGACTAGTTTCTGCTGCCTGTCTCAGAGTCATGTACCAGAACACCTACGCGCCCTGCGGGGAGACATAGAATCATAGAATCACTTGGGCTGGAAGAGACCTTCCAGATCATCGAGTCCAACCATAAACCTATGCCAAAACCCCCCCTAACCCATGTCCCTCAGCACCACGTCTGCCCGGCTTTTAAATACCTCCAGGGCTGGCGATTCCACCACCTCCCTGGGCAGCCTGTTCCAATGCCTGATAACCCTTTGGGTAAAGAAGTTTTTCCTAATATCCAACCTAAACCTCCCCTGGCGCAACTTGAGGCCATTTCCTCTTGTCCTGTCTCTTGTTCCTTGGGAGAAGAGATTGACCCCACCTGGCTACAACCTCCTTTCAGGGAGTTGCAGAGAGTGAGAAGGTCTCCCCTCAACCTTCTCTTCTCCAGGCTAAACAATCCCAACTCCCTCAGCTGCTCCTCATCAGACTTGTTCTCCAGACCCCTCACCAGCTTTGTTGCCCTTCTCTGGACACGCTCCAGCCCCTCAATGTCTCTCCGATACTGCGGTGCCCAAAACTGAACACAGCACTCGAGCTGCAGCCTCACCAGTGCCAAGTACAGGGGCACAATCACTGCCCTGCTCCTGCTGGTCACATTATTCCTGATACAGGCCAAGATGCCATTGGCCTTCTTGGCCACCTGGGCACACGCTGGCTCATGTTCAGCCGACTGCCCACCAGGACCCCCAGGTCCTTTTCTGCCAGGCAGTTTCCAGCCGCTCCTCCCCGAGCCTGTAGCGCTGCCTGGGGTTGGTGTAACCCAAGTGCAGGACCCAGCACTTGGCCTTGTTAAACCCCAGGTCAAGTCGGGAAATGCTCAGCAGGGGGATTTGTTTGAATTCCTAAACCTGAGAAGCATTTAGGGACTCCTCTCACACAGAATCCAGAACCTCTCACACCTGACCAGGGACAAGCAGCTGTGAAATTCCTGGAAAGAACAAAGTAAGTCTCATTGTCGTATTTTAGGAAACAGCCAAGAAGACAGAGGCAATAGCAGGTTATTTTTTGTTGTTCTTGTATTTCAGTGATTCCAGCATTTATGTAGGATGTGGGAAACCCAGATTCAGCATCTTCTTAATTTTAAGATTAAAATTTATATCTTTCAGCTCTGTAGACAGAGACAGCAACTCTGTACTAAATGTTGGTGGTTAAGAGGTACTTACATTTAACTTTAATATAACCAAATAACCAAAACATGGAAAATTCATTTCATCTCTCTAGCAGAAGGTTACACTGTAAAATAGTTTCCAGAGGAGTTAGTTCATTATTTAAAAGCTTATATGGTGAACTTCATGACATACAAAGACAAGTTTTACTTACCGATCCAATTAGCGTTACCTGCAGTGATGATAGGGCAATTAACATTGTATGTTGGCTTAAAATGTGTGATGGACTTCACCTGGAGCAATTGAATTTTCGTAACCCAGCAGGTTATTGTATTTTTCTGGTGAAGGAAACAATAGTTTTGTTGGAGCAAAATTAGGCCGTGGCAGTAGAAAACCTACAATACCTGTAATACCTTCAGCTGTAACTCTGAAGGTTACACAAACAGTTTAAAAATTATTTTGACCAAAGCTAGATTGATTTGCAAGGAGCTGTGATAGAGAATCCCAGTAGAGATAACTGTTTCATTCACATGTAATGTTAAAAAAAAAAAAGTCGTCATAAAATGTATTTAATTAGATTCATTCTTGTGAGCAAAAAGAAGGTAAGATTGAAGTTCACAAATTAGCAACTCTGTTTTGCCTGTCATCACTTGGTGTTATGGAAAATAGTATTAGAAACTAGCCTCAGTCACACTTCCATCCCTGAAAAACATTTTTTTCATATGTGTTTGCAGCTCAAGCCTGTCGCTGTTGCTTTCAAGTAAATAAAAGACACTAAAACTTGAAACATAATTTGTTTGCATAGCTGTGTAAGGTGTTATGTACTGCACTGATAAATGTTGGTGATGTGTTGATAGTTTGACTTTTCTGTTTTTTTTTTAAATTCATGTTAATTCTTTAATGAGGGTGGGTATTTTTTGTCTGTAAGTTTTCGTTTCCATCCTTTTTTTTTCTATTTTATACACTCCTTTCCTTAGAGGATTGATCCTTAACTTGTTTAGCTCGAAAGCAAGGAGAGGTAAAATTAGGGGTATTGCAGCAAAGCCTTGTCTGTCTTAAAAATATATTCTACCAGGGATGGTCGCTGTGTCTTAGATGGGATCACCCATTTCAGAGCAGCCCTGAAGAAAAGACCTTTTGGCCCAAGGAACAGTTACACAGTGTATGATACCTAGTTTGTGGTGGTTGCATGAATAGACAAGTTTAATATCTGTTTTTAATGAGCTGTGGTCCTTCTTGTCTTTCTTTAAATATACATGACTTGATAAATGGGAATTTTCAAAATGTACTTAAAAGATACAAGGCTGTAAGGTTGCCCATAATGCACACATATTAGTGCAGGTGCGTCACAGGATCATCTAGGCTGGAAGGGACCTTTAAGATCGTTGTGTCTAACCGTTGACCTAGAACTGCCAAGTCCACCATTAACCCATGTCCCTCAGCACCACGTCTGCCCAGCTGGGAAATACCTCCAGGGATGGCAACTCCACCACTGCCCTGGGCAGCCTGTTCCAATGCTTGGCAACCCTTTCCAAGAAGACATTTTTCCTCATATCTAATCTAAACCTCTGCTGGAGCAACTTGAGGCCATTTCCTCTTGTTCTATCGCCTGTTTCTTGGGAAAAGAGACTAACCCCCCCTGGCTACACCCTCCTCTCAGGCAGTTGTAGAAAGTGAGAAGGTCTCCCCTCACCCTATTTTTCAACATTCCCATTTTTCATGGAGCCATGAAGCTTTCCCTTCTTTTTTAACTGGCTCCAGCCATCTCGAGGGAGGTACAGTGGTCCCCAGACCCAGCAAAGCCACCCCCCATGCTGCGTGGTGTACAGCATCACTCCCCTAAGGGACTAAAGGGCGATGGGATGTCACACGTTCCCTCCGCCCTGGTTTAACTACTGTGTTTGATCTCTCATGCTCATTCAAAGCAGCTTTTTACCCAAATTTTGGCATGAAAACCCACAGCTCACCGTAATTGGTTATTATCATACAGAAATTCAAAATGTGCGAGCGTTCTGTGTATCAGTTGTATTTAAATCAAAGTAACCTTTCTAATCTTTAGCTTGCTATTTGTAGACACTACAGAGTGTAGGTTGCGAGAAGGCAACACCTCCTCATGATGTTAAATATAAAGTCTGCGAACATCTCTGCCGCCAGAAAAACGTCGATAGCCTGATGTGACATTCAGAGTGCAGTGTCCTGCTTGAATTATTAAGCAGCTGTCTTCACTGCCAGTGACGCTGTTTAAAATATTTCATAATTACAAGGACTCAAGCCCTTAAACAAGGAATTAAATGATGTACATGTCCCTTATTTAGGAAGTTTCTGCTCGCCGTTATGAAACGGTGCAGATATATTTTGAACTCTCAAAATAACGACGCCAGAAAGGTGTTATATCTACATGTTTTTGACTGTAAAAAATGTAATGCCACCCTTTATCGATTAACAAATTTAATGAAGTAACATAAAGTGATAAAACTATAGTCTGTATTTTTGTGCTAGATTGACATTTTGTCTTGGCCGCTGGTATTTTAGAGCACATCTCTCGAATTTGTTATTGAGCATTACTTTTTGTTTCTTTTCTGCAAATGACAGCGTGATTTCACTTGTTTTGAATTAAATCTTTTCTCACAATATGATAACAGATGCATTGCCTTCCCTATGGAGGAAAATCTGTGTATTGGGTTTCCCTGTATCGATCTGTATCTAAGCCTTTTTCAATGCGTTTTGCTTTAACTTTTATTATAAGAGCTCACAATGCACCCACCAGACGTGTTTGTAAGACATTTTTACCCTAATTTGAGACAGTCCAAATATCCCTGGTCAATAAATAAGAGGGGCTTGGCATGGACCACAGGATATTGTGGGAAAATGTGCGCCATGGTGTTCACATTTCGCTTACAAAGGAATTATGGAAATACAGAAAAAAACAAACACGCTATCTGCGGACTGCCAAAAGAGAACGACTTCAGCGTTCTACAGTTCTGAAATTAGCTGAATTTAATAAAAAGCTTTAACAAGCTTCACAAATCCGCAGATCTAAGAGTTCTGATCCTTCCACTTCAAAAACACGGGCCTGTAGCACTTGATGTCAAGGGCGAGCTCGTTGGCTGTTGGCAGCAGAAGTTCTTCTTGAGCTGTGGCCAGTCAACAGGGGACAATTTCCACAGACGGACATTGTGCGTAAGCCTGATGCCACTGAAGGCAACGGCGAAACCCTGTGGTGACATTATGGTGATCAGCACAGGGCACAACACGAGCCACAGAAGTGGTTGCTGTGCAATTACCCCTTTGCGTGATTTTTATATTTTTTTTTTTTTTCTGGTTTGTAAAATGAGAACGTTTGAAGAGGGACCAATATCCTGCGTGCAAACTACAGCAAAAACAAAACCATGTTTGACCAGGCTAGAATATCAGATCATCTCTATGTGAATTTTCTTCAGATTTAGACATTACTGTCTTAACTTCTTAGTTCTTTCTTAAGTTCATTCTTAGTTTCTTTCTTAAGTTCTAAGACAAGCAAGTTTTTCAGCCCAGACATTAACATTGGTAATATAAAATTCCTTTATAAATAAGTGCAAATGTTGTTGCAGATAAGAACAAACAATCAGGCTGTATAAGCGTTATAGCTGGAGGTCTTGGCCAAAACAGCAACAAAAAATATTAACAATATGAATACTTACCCTCTTATCAAAAGACTGTATTTTAAAGTCAATGTACAATTATTTGTATCATCAGGTGCAAATGCAAAACTTGCATTTGTATTATCAGAGGTAGAGTAATTAATATTTTTAGTTAAAAGGGGAATATTCATACATCTTGATTTGGGTGTATCTTTTTACCGATAAAGCATCCAAAGGCTATTCTAGTTTTTAGACAAAAGCAGTCAGGAATTGACAAAAAGCCCCACAGCTTCCTGTGAAGAGCTTACTTCTGTTTATTTACAGGCCATAATTGGGTTAACTCGTGTTTTAAGAGTATGATTCACAGCCAATTTACTTGCTTTCTAAAACCAAAGCTTTAAAGTATATTCAGCAGAAATAAACAGAATAGCAGGGTGGTATTTCAGGTTGTGTTTGTTAATTTATTATTTTTTTTCATTTACTACAAAATAAATATCATAGCCACCAATTAATATTTTTAATTTCAACAAAACATGCCTTGAGAGACCAAAGGTCTTGCTCTCCTGTTGAGTTCTGTATGTTTAGGTAAAAAAAAAAAAAGGCAACAACATATAAAGAGAGAACTTGCTTATTTTCTTTCTCTCATAGGATAAATTTATACATGGATGAATTTTTTAATGCCTGAGGTTTTAGATTACTTTTATGTAATTTTGAATTTCCAGTTCAAAATTATCTTTTAGCTGTATTGCTAATAAGCAATGCACTGTGTTATCCGTGGCGCTTTTTGAAAAGCCAAGCTCTTTTTGTTATTATGTTGAGAAGCCAGTGATCGGTTTGCCTACTGTTTTCACTACTGCTTTTCAAAAATCGGTTTAAAAACAGAATGAAAGATGTCCTATGGGAAACGAAAATCATTTTAGTACCTAAATGTGAACTTGTGTATTTTAAATTTAATTTTAAATTTTATATTGAAACTTAAAAAATACAGAATATGTTAGACCTAGAATTGCTGATAATGCTGTGCAGGTAAGAAGAAGAAAAGCCAACTCTCCTTGGTTCTCCCTGTGGAGTAAATCTAACTCAGCCAGGGATCCAGCAGTTTGACAGTGTCCAAGGATTTCACAATCCAATGGGTTTGAAGCGATTGAAGCAGATTGGGACCGGACCACAGGTGTCTCCAACTGCCTGGCTCCTGGAGGAGGTAGCAGAGCTCCAGGGACTGGAGCCGGACCAGTGGCTGGCAGTGTGGAGGGCTGGGAGCTGGGCTTTTCCACAGGGAGAAACGGGACGAAACAGCAGTGCAGAAAAGGAGGGAACTGAACAGAGCGCAGCCTAGTCTGAGCCCCCGTTCTGCCCAGCCAGGGTTATTAAGTCAGAAAGTTTCTTTTCACTGTGGATTTTTGGTCACAATTTAAAATCTGAGTCTAAACTTCATGGGGACTGAGTATTCACAGTAGTTAGAAGATGGAACAGGAGGTGCCTAAACCATACAAATTGCTGGAGAAAAGTGCTTTTCATGAATCCTACTTGGACTTGAAACTAGCCTGGAACTTTGTATTAGGCTCATCTGTGAAATTAGTATTCATGGCCTAAAGATCTTTCCAGGCTTCAGGTGCAGGTGGTAAAATCATTTTCTTTCTGCTCAAATTTTATTCCAATTTTACTGATGCCAAATGCAGAGATCAAGTGTCACACGTGTCCTAAGGTTCATGAGAGCAAAAAGGGAGCTGGACTCTTCATCTTCCTGATTAGGGTGAACGTAGGAAGCCTGGTTTTCATTTCTGTTTCTGTATTTTGCATTCAAGAGTGAAATGACTCAGGAAATACTGAGCAAGGGCTGAAATCTCTCTAGGGATTGGAATCATTGCTAGGTTACCTTCATACTACTTTCTCCTCCCCGTCCTTATTTCTGCAGTTTCAGATCTTTTAAAGTGTACATAATTTTAATGGAAAACACAGGCAACGGCTTTCATAGATTTGTAGAATAATTGAGGCTGGAAAGGGCCTCCAGGGATTTAGTCCAAGCGTCTGCTCAGAGCAGGTCTAATTAAATCAGGTTTCTCAGGGCCAGGTCCACTTGGGTCTTGAAGACTTTCAAGGAGACCCCAAAGCCACTCTGAGCAAATTGTTCTAGTATTTGAGCCCCCTTTGTGGTATAAGTTTTTGGGGTTTTTTTCCCTAGTATCTAACCCAGCTTAAATCTGCTGCTTCTCATTTGATCTCTGTGTACAAACAAACAAACAAAAAAAGATTACATTCAGAAAAGCTTTAAGAAATCCAGAAGATGAGTAACTTTAAAAATAAAGCCATAATTGAGCAAAGAACTGTGATTAGACGTGCACGTGCCTGTGCATGCTGTTTTGATGGCTTAATGAGTCGTTATGGGGAAGAGGTAGATTCTAGATACAACCACCCAGATACTTCTGTTTGCTGTTTTTGGGAAAAGAAACGATGAAAAAAGTCTGAGATGAAGTTAAAAGGATACAATTCTTAAACAATATTGACATGGACCTTTTACAGCTTTGTCCTCAACCCAACCCCAAGCAAGACCTTGGTTTGATGGGAATTTTCTTCTTACGGGGATGGTCTTTGGGTGGCTACTGAGGTTCCCCAAGCAGAGATGTGTGGAATGAGCAAGGGGCCGTTAACACCTTACAAAGCTATCAGGCATACTGAGTGCTCATTAAAATCCAAAAGAATAAACTGTAGGTACTGATAATTCAAAATTCACTTTCCACTCACTTTATAATTTAACACCTGATAACCTGATGATGCCAAAGCAGATTTAATTAATGTAGGACTTTGTTCAAAGCCGCGGAATTGGTAGGCTAGAAGAATAACTTCCTTTACCAGTTAACATAGGAATGTGCAAGTTTGCAAAATAATGTTTTAAAGCAATAATTATTGTGTATTTTTTTAATTTTAAAATTGCTTATGAAGTATATTTCCTAATTACTTTTAAGTATTTAAAATTATGCATACAAAGAAATTAGCTTTTCTAGAGGAATAATTCCCAAGCAAGCAATTTCTTCCTGCAATTTACCCAACAAAAAATGATATTGCATTTAATTGACTGGGTTTCTTTTACAAGTTATGACATGGAAATTCTGAGTTCTGTAAATGCGGGCTTGATCCTTTTCTGAGGACAAAGAATCTTCACACAAATCTATAGAAAGGCAAAAATTTGAGGAGGAATTACTACCACAATTTTTTTTTCAGGAAAGAAAATCTAAATGGCCATCTGATAACAGCTCCTTTAACTGGAATCAGAATCACAGAATCATAGGGGT
>VZSF01000894.1:0-52881 GCA_013398295.1 Chionis minor
TCAGCCTTTGTCTTGCTCCTGCTAGTCATCATCTTCTTCCTCTTTCAAGGTCTTTACTGAAGCTCTTATACCCCGTGGAAATACACACTTTCTCAGTTAGTCCTGAATGAAAAAAATCCCACAACTCACAGCAATTAAGCGATGTTGGCCAGCTGCTTCACAAGCCTGTGATGTCTCTTCCGGCCTAACCATTGCTTGGGATCAAGCACTGTTCCAATTCTAGGAAGGATTTTGAACCAGTTATTTTCTTTCAATTTGAATCTCTGCTATTTTCCTCTGAGAGTCTGGTATAACATATAATTAATTTGAAATTACAAAATGAGCCAGAATCCTGATCCCAGATGTGATTTTCTTGGCAATGGACACAGGCTTTGGGGGAAAGGTAGCAAGCTCTATGCAGTAGAAAATAACCACTAGCTCTCGCTAACAGTACAAGTTATGTCAAAAGATCCAACAGTTACCATTCTGGTTCCTTATTAATGTACACAGCTGTTAAGAACTGGACAATGCAGTTGCTTTTTTCCTTAAAAGACTGTAAATGCATCTCCAGATTTAACCACTAAGGCTGCATTAAATTAGCAGTATCATATCCCACACACTGTTTCAACTTCTCTGCCCTACTATCAGGTCTATCAAAAAAACCCAGTTGAAGATCACAATTTGGATGGTGAAAACAGACAAAAAAGATTAAATTTTCACATCCAAAGCACACAGCAGCAACCCAATACTTCCCCCTCCCCCACAGCACATGAAGGAAAATCCACTACCTTTTATTATTTGAATCTTACATTTCTTACTCTTTGAAAACTTCACACTCGATTTTATTTTCAAATTAAACATAATCTATTTCAACATAGCATTTGTTTAAAGACCACAATATACACTTAGTAATATGATGTCATCAAGATGACAGTTTCTTCTCCATTTAGTACACAGGCCAATCTGTTTTATAATGAATCAAGCTGGCTGATGTCTCTAAGATGACCTGTTGATCACGTGAACAGAGTCTCAGATGAGCCAGAACTGGTCAAGAACTTGCACCAAATACAGCAATTAGATTGAAATTTTTGACAAGATTTTGAAAAAGTCAGAATGTTTGTTATGTGTTTTCTAAACTAAAGCTTCGAAACTTTCTTTGAAGCTTGTTGAAATTTAAAGTAAAATGAGGATTAAAATGAAGGTCCTTGCAGAAAATAAAATTATTTGGGTTTGGCCACAAAAAATGCCTAACCAGTCTTTTGGAGCAAATGAATGGGTTGGCTTTTTTTAATTCACCACTACTTTTGGTGGACCAAAACATTTTAATGCAGAAAATAAGTAAACCAAAATCCCTAGTACATATGTCATTCTTCTTGTACAAAGAGCAATTTTCTGCTAGCATCTAGACAATGAAAAAGTATCTTTGGAACAACACACAGGAAACACCCTAGAAAATGAATCATTCTAACGTTAGGGTAATGAACAAACAAGCTGGTGCCTTCAACTCTTGTGAAAGGATGTGAATATAAACCAGTAATATAAACCAGTACAGCTGCAGGTGCTCTTTATCTGTCTACATATAAACGATTCTAGTAAAGGGGGCACTTCTCATTTGATTCAAGCCTGGAAATGCCTTCTTATACACACAGACTTAAATCTCAAACACTGGGCCAGAATCTTAATGGAGAAAATGTAACTAGCAGAGATATGAAACACCATTACTTGGCCATTCAACCTGTATTTTATTTGTGTGCATAACGTGTGGAAAAATGAAGTCACTTGTAACAGATATTGTGCACTTGTAATACAAGAACATTCAACTGAAAGGCATTTTGTGAAATGACAGAAAAGAAAGGTTTACAACACAAACATACAAGTTGTTTTACTTTTGGCATATGATCTTTATTTAAATTGTTACATAGGAATAGCTTTATAGAATAAGATTTCTGAGTAGAAATTTTTGTCTTTCCTCCTCTGTCTGTTCCAAGCTTTGATGTTCATACTTCAGTTCCCACACTCTTCACAGGACCAAGAATTGTTTATGTACAAAATTACACTTTGAAAGGCACCTCAATCAACATGACACCTTTATATTTATTTGTAGGCTATCACTTGCACAAATTGAAGTGAGAGCAGGGAGTATACAGTGAACACAAGTCACCAAGAATAATAATTATAAAAGAGGAAAAATAAAGAGTCTGGCGTATGAAAGTTTCTTCATTACTCCTTAGTATATTTATAATCAACCAATTTAATCTCACATTTTCCAGCTCTGTAAAATAAGACCTGTACATCTTCCCAGAGTTTGTTTGTAAGCTATACAATTCCAAGTAGCCATGCTTAAAGGCATTTTATAAACTATTTTATAACGTGATATTTTCCCCAAGGGGATAGTCACTGGACACACAAATTGTTCCTTTGCCAGGACAGTATTTCCAGTTCGTGATAATGAAGTTTTTGACAAGCTTCCAGGAAAAGCTGCCACTTGGTTACATCCACGTTCAGTTCGTTTGCCAGTGGTCTTCTATCTGAGTCACAAGGTTCACAGATGAAAACCTCAAGTGTCCTGCACAAACACTCGAGAGATATCATCTCCCCCGCAGTCAATGTTACACCATGTGTACATACATTTACATGCCGTTTTGCAAAACTTAGTTTACCAACCAGCTTTACCCATGGGAAAGTAACTTTACCCCTTTTGCAGGTAAGGGATCCGTTTGCCTGGGGACTCGCCTGTTTCTGGGAGCTGCCTGTGAAAGCCATGACAATGAGGCCCAAAGGAAGCAGAGAGCTTTGCATCAGCAACACCAATGGCCAAGCTCAGAAGCAGTGACTTTTTGGCAAAAGCTGCAAGAAGCTCTTTGTTCACAGGAGCATTGTCTATATCTCAGTATCTCACGGGTTCCATTTCAGCAGATCTGAAATCTTTATGTCGAGCTTCTCTCTGCGTCCTCCTTTCTTAGTGTTTTTGGAAGAAGGAAATAGAGAAAAAGAAAGCCCAGAGGAACAACTTACACCAGGATATCACTTCTCTTGCTGCACCATACTACCAGTGTTATCATGGCACATGTCAACATGACTGGGATCAAGATCAGAGTTACGAGAATTTCATCCGGTGGATCTTCCCAGTGAACCTTTTCTGAAGTACAGTTTGAAAAGAATTGTTTATGAATTCCGGTGATAAAGCCCTCTGCGAGGGGATTTGGCCAATAACAACTCGCCTCGTTGGCTTCACGTTCTGTGCACTGGGTAAAGTCGTCATAATACCTAGGAGAAGAAAGAAAATGAAGAGAAGCTTAAATAGAACACAAATGCACACTACATTTAGAGAAAGCTACATAGGGTGCCATATGCAATCCGTAAGAGGGGGTCTACCATGTAGCTACTTGGCTGAAGGACCTTAAATTGTCTCACACCTACTCATAACAACTGAGAGATTTCATGTGAAATCCTGAGATCCCAGATGGACAGTGCTGAAAATCCTGTCTTTTGGGTGGTGTTACTACAGCCAGGACCTCCTAATGCCACTTGTAGAACCCCCTCAGTGGACTATCTACAGTATCTTTAAAAACACATACATACAAACGTGCCAAGAACAGGAAATTTTGAGCAAAATATGATAATTCATGCTTCATCTATGACTGGACACGATGTTGTGGGGAAAACAATGATATAGAATCATAGAATCACTTGGGTTGGAAGAGACCTTCAAGATCATCGAGTCCAACCATAACCTACACTACCAAAACCACCACTAAACCATGTCACTCAACACCACCATATGACACTGGGCCTGAGCTACAATATGCATTACCGTGTAAAAATTTCAGTTCTGTTGTGTCGTCAGGCAGATAATGGGAAAATAAAACCACTGAAAGTTAGTTTTTGACAACCTTTATCTTGTTCCCAGCATCAGCAAATGCCCAGCAGGAAAAAAAAAAAATCCTAATTACACATTTGCAATGCTCATGAAAGATTGGGAACCCCTTGTTATGTCTAACACTTGATTTCAACACAGCATGTGCTGAAATTTACCTGTCCAGGGACAACTTATATTTATGAGAACTGGCTACCTCTCAGGAAAAAAAAGGGAACAATAAGCCTAAACGAGTAATCAGATGGGGTTTGTGGTGTTATCATAAGCCAAAGAAATTCAGGAAGCGAACGGAATATGGGGGAGGAGATCGGAAATTAAGAAGACGAAGACTGTCTGGTCAGTACACGAATAGGGCAAGAATAAGGAAGCTGAATTACTGTTTGTTGCATTTTTAAATATTTTTTTTCAGTTCTGCGTGACTCAATAAACTCACTTCAAAGGGAAATTAAAAATAGAAAGGAGAGAGGAAGAAACCACACGACACCTCAAGGGATAGCATCCTGCACTATTATCTGAAGGCCGTACCCTCCCTTTCAGTATATATAAATAAGGTAACTCCTGATGAATGACTCATTCTGACATTAAGTACCACGGGGGACTAATGCTGACTCAATCCTTTGCTGTGAAGTACTGGAGGAGAGACACTCAGTTTTTGGGTCAAGACTGAAGTCTGCTGTCTATGGCCTGTCTGCCAGGGGAAATGCCTGCCTGCCCATGCGACAAGCCTGCAGTTGGGAATACAGGCTGCAGAGCACCTGCGTTCTCAGGACTGCGTTCGCGGAAGGAGAAAAAAAAAGCCTCACAGAAAGGCCCTTCTGCAACCTCCTCACACTTCTCATTCTCCGGGAGCATGAGTTGATACCACTTTATTCATAAGCAAATACACTGGGCGATCTGACAAGTCCACACCCAGATGCTCTGGCACACAGGTGCATATATGCACAATGTATGTATATTTTAAGCAAAGCAACTAGAAAGGAAGCTTTTGTGACAACGTCAACAGCTGCAGGGAAACAACAGGAAACAAGCTAAAAATAAAATACAAATATTAGCTGTTTGTTATTTTAATCGGGCTGTTCTTCCATGCAACCCGGTAGCATGGAAGTCCATGTCCTTGGACTAAATTAGAAGCTGAAGATGTCTAGCTGAATATGGGAAAGACAGTCCCAGAGGACCTGAAGAATAATACACCTAAAGACGTGCCTGCAGGTTCAGCAGACTACAATGCAGGGACAGCAGAGGCAGCATCCCGTGGCTCAGACAGGTCAGTGCTCTGTCTAGCGCAGACACCAGGCAGGACTCCAGAGAGCGTCGGGCTCTGCTCCAGCCCCGCTCCCTGCCACGCTCTGCTGAGCAAGCTCGTCCCATCACTGGGACATCAAATGTGGCTCCCTGCTGCCACAGCCACATCAATTTGCCCCACCTGCACACGTAGAATAACAAAAACAACATAAAGTCCTAGTGAACTGAGCAGACTTCACGTGAAAGTACGCTAAACTGAAAGATTCAATGATGTAAAACCTTTCTTTTTTCTTTTTTTGCCTTTTTTTTCCTCCTGAGCATTTGTAAGATCCTATAGAAAGTTCACTGTTCTTCCAAGAATTCTGTAGAATTTTTTCATAAATGTTAGATGTTGTAAACAAAAACATTTCCCACTGATTTTGCATGTCAAGTACAACATCGCTAGAAAAATCTCGTTAAATATTACCAAAAGGCCTGATAAAAATAATTAGGGAGTTGTATTTGAAAGACTGAATCCCTAAGAGTCAAAATAGAATAAAAATGTTATCTCAATAGTTTGAATTCCTTACAATTTTCCCTTAATATCCTCTCTCAAAAAAAGCTACCTGCACTAAAACTATTTTTTTACACAATTGTGAGAGTGTAGATAAGAAAAAATCTCAACTATTTGAGAATTACATGTCTGCCAGTAAAGCGCAATTCACTTAAATATTTATGTAATTTAGTAATTTAGAGTTTATGCACTGCAACAGAAAGTTCACATTAAAAAAAAAAAATCCTCTGCATGGTACTGTGTAACAGCTACCTCAGATGGGAGCAACTGAATCCTCGTTACTGTAGCATGGGTGTTTTGTAGTTGATCAATTAGTTTGCAAGTTGTTAGTCTTTTTTAAGGTGGTGATATGGGTTAATAGATATTTAATTCCAGTTCAATTCACCTATGCTTAATTCTCTTAATGCCTTATGTAATTCTCTTTATTCAAATGGTAAAGGCTGGAGTAGGAAACCTTTTAATTCTGTGTAGTAAAATGCCCATCACAAAGACTCCCTGGCCTCTGACTGAAGGTACTTCAACACAAATGCATAAAAATTACACGCTTCGTGAAAGGAAAGAACAGGAAATAACAGTTTCTACTTATTCCCAGAACAAGTAATTGGAGAGTGGTACAGCAGCACAAGCTCCTTCACCTCTCATATTATAAGGAGGTGTGTGAAGGTTATTATTCTCTGTGCTGAGTCACATTTTCATCTCTTTCAGGCTAGCTACAAGGACCCTAGTTAGTTCATACTCAGAAAAGGTATATTCATTGAGGGCTAGGTCACAAGCTTTGTGATCAGTGGGCTGAAAAATTAATGTAGCTGTGAGTTTCAACTCAGTTCAGTAGGTCAGTATCAAAAAACAAAACCGAAGCATAGCCTGAGCACCAAAATTCATATAAAGGTATGTTTTCCTCTGATATGCTCAGGAGAACCATTTTAAGTTTTATTGAGAAACCAGCTACTTGGTCATACTGCATATTATTGAAAATACTCACTTTCAGAGAACAGTAAAAATACTTAATTCCTCTTTGGAGCAATCTCTGAGCTGTAACACATTTGTCTTGAAAGACGATTTTCAATATTCTAGAAAAATACTTAATTTTCACAGCACAAACACTTTTTCTCCTGTACTTTATGTTTCCACTAAAACAAGTAATAACAATTGCCTGCTTAGTTTTTGCAGAAATGGTGGAGAATTTCATTTTGTGAGTTATTTTACCCACCAGAAAATGTCTTTAAATATATTCACATATGACCAAGAACCTGGACAATGGGCTGCATGAGGGATGCTACTGCGCACATGTGCCTTAATGGGACGGTGTTTCATGGAGTGCCCGCTCAAACTATTTAAATAGACAGCTGGATGTATTACATCTCATCCACCTCAGGGCACCCAGTTGCCTACCACTCAGGGCACTGCTCAGTCCAAGTCAGGGACTGAGTCTAACCCAATAGTTTCCCACATACCCATGGAGAAATGTGGTAAACTCTTGCTCTTTATTCCTCAACATCCCTGCACAGAAAAACTGCAAAGATGGTTGGTTCGCAAACACCACAAAAAAAACAAAACAAAACAAAAAAACCCAAACCAAAACAAAACAAAAAAAGCCAACTCCCTCCTCCGAGTTTTCATTTACAATGAAACGAAGAAAACAAATAGATTGTTTTATTAAGAGTTTCAACAAATGAGCAGTTCCCAAAGAAAAATTGTTCTTTCAAAAAATCCCAAACAATTCTCACAAAGCTGAGTACCATATATCATGTTACTGAAGACAAACTTTGGAAGGCATTCACTGGCTGCAGCCAGTAGACTCACTGGCAGTTCCAGTAAGAGAAGTTTGCCACCTCTCCAGCACTCATGGATAGACCACCTCAGAGGCACTCTGCACACATGCAGTCAGGGATGCTTTGCCATTGCTTAATGAGATGGTTCAGGAATTAAAAAAACAAAGCAGTAACCAGACCTTCACTATCCTATTTTGCATAAATCAGCTTCATGATTAGTGATATAATTACGGAAGGGTACAGTAGGGTACATACATTATGAGTAACATAACAATAGTTAATTTTTGTTATTCTGAGTCCACTAAGTATTCAGAAAATACAGGGAAAAATCTCTCTAGCATAAACGAGTCTTGCTGTAAATCATGTAATAGATACTCCAGGGATACTCACTCCTTCTGCTACTCTACAATCCTGGACAGGAATCTAGAGGCACTGTTCCAGGATACTATAACTTAATGTGGTGTATTTTAATAAATAAAGATGTTTTAAATCTCTTCTTTTTCCCCAGATGGTTCAACCAAGGAATTTTCTTTATACATAGTTAGATACTAGAGTTCAAAGTGAATGATCATCCTTGTAACCTTCACTCAGTCTGGAATGAGAAATGCTGAGATAATAATAATTATACACATCATATGATGAGAAAGGCTCTTCTTACAGCATTTCCAGATGAAGTAGAGGCAGGAAGTACCAAACAATCTCACCAAGAAAAAAAAAAAAAGCCCATCCTTGTGTGATATCCAGCCAGATTTTATAGAATTTAAGGGTGTAACAGTCTGGATGAACTTCAAATAAAGATCCAAACCTCAAGATGATTATGTCCTGAGATTTCACCGTCACATTAAAAGGAAGTTTTATAATCAGCTACGAGCCTACAAATATGGTGGAATATTTCTGAGCTTTTTTCATTCAACATCTCTCCAAACGGATTTGTGGCTGTAGCTCACCACTCCTTTAATCACGTACCTTCTGCCAAGAGGAGTATTCCCACAGACACACTTTTACCTCCCTAATCAGATCAGATCTGCTGTTGTGCATCTCCAATATAGAATTCAGCCAGAAGAAAATAATATAATACAAAATGTAAGGAAGGAAATGAATGTCGGGAGGGAAAAAAAAAGGCAAAAAAACCCTTGCTGGTTTAATGACAATATTATAAAGTATAGTTTTTTCTCATGTCACTAAATAATGGGCATTATGACAGATTTACTCACTGGGGTTGAAAATAATAAATACATTCTGGTGTCCTTTGAAACAATTACAAATCTCCACCCTTGGCTTCACATCAACCGCTGGAAAATGAAAAATAGTTGAATAAACCTAACTGAAAACCTTACAATGCTCCACTATTACTAAATTGTTGCTAATTTCCTAAAGATACAGCAAGAAAATGTAAATATAAAGAGCGACTGTAGATATAAGCAGTAGTTTATATACCTAATATCCATCTCCAGTGACCAACAGAAACTACTACATTAAGCAAATGTAGAACAGGAGGGAAATGTGGCCTGACACCAGGTTCTCTGTTACAAAGATCAAAAATTTAGTAGCAGTGGAATTTTACCAAGCCAGAAGAATCTACTAGCAAGTGGGCTTTGCCTTCCATTGCTCCTGAGCTATATTTTAATGATTACTTAGTCGTAAAACTCAGCCCATTTTTGGGGAACACCACTTCAGAAAGGGAGTATTCTCTGAAGCCATCACTATGCCGGATCTACAGCAGCCAGTCCTGTAACTCCCTCCAATTAGACAAAAATCAAGAGTAAGCAAGGGCAAATCCTAATCCCACAAAAAAATCAAGCATTTGTATGCAACTCTTTATATGCACCACCTCCTAAGCAGCCATTGCCACCAGTGATGGCACGTGGAAAAAGATGTACTTAATATACGGATGAGCCAGCACTGCGTCTCGGATGTTGTCAGCCACCTCATGAACTCCCACCTCTGTGGCAGCGAGAGAAACAGAGACAGAGCGAATCCACTGTGGAAGGCACAGGAAAATGCAGGATGCAAGAGCATCACATGGAACTGGCGTCCTGCAATCCAAACAGTGAAACACTCTGCAAACACCTGGCTTGCAAAGGTTCATTCATGTACTGCATCTCCCAGATAACAGTTTGTTTTGCTCCTCAGAGATGCTTACAACATTGCAGTGTCACTCTGCTCTATGCAGTGCTCTGGCTCAAGAGTTGTGGTTTTAATATAGTTTGTCTACACCATTATTTACTATGCTATTGCATGAACAATTAATTATGCCAGAATACATCACTCTGCCATGAACTCATCAGGGGCAAAGATTAACATGAAAGATGAACTTCTCCAAAGAAATGCTTCTTGGGCTGGCTTTCAGAGTAGCAATGAAGAAATATGTGCTATCTTAATGGTGAATATGAATTGTCCTGGAAGTTGCCAAGTTGAGGCAAATCCCTTCACTGGTTTGACACAACAGATATTAAAGCTGCTTTATTAATTAAAACATTTTGCATTTCTGGCTTAAAATTGTCCATTTCTTTATGCTAAGAAAAGGGCCATCTGTGACTCACTGCTTTTAAATCATCACTGCTCAGTTTCTAAAGTTGACTTGAATTACAACTTTGATGACAGAGCAGCTGATAGAGACCACAGTTGAATGTGCCACCGCTCATTTCTGCGTAAGCTCCTGAGACACAGCAAAGTTGCGTGTTAACAAGTTCCTTGGTAAACAGATGTCCCCAGGTTTGCAACAGCAACTGTCCTATCTCAGTTCAGACTGAGCTTAACATGTAACACTGCCAACAGGACTGAGGATTTGGTACTATTTTAGGAAGTCTGATGCTTGCTCTCTGCCCTGGTCCAACACCAGCAGCTAGTGTAGTAACGCTGACATTTGATCGAAAACAGAGAGGATGGCAAGGAGGACAGAAGGGCCATTTGTTGTTCACTGGAAGTTGAAAGAAAGCAGAGAAATTTTTAAAACAGACTTTAGTTCTGTGAGCTAAAAAAGACACCTCTGATTCCCAAACCCTGTGAAGAAAGCTTAACCAAAAAAATGGTATTTGGAAATAGAATGAGGCTATATGTGGAGGAGAAAGAGAATTAATCAAAAATGCGCCTTTTACTATATCGTACGTTTCATTTTACAAAACTATGATACTACAGCTAATGAAGATAACAGTAATTCCAATGTATATTCTCACTGTTCTATTTCTTCTGTCTTGTGTGAAGGATTGCTTTGTGCTTATTTTTATTTTATGAGCAGAGCTGAAGTGTGTAGTGTGGGTCTGGAGGGACACGAGCCATTAAGAGATCTACAGGAATTGTTTAGAGACATATTTTCAGAACTAGTGAAATCCCCAAAGCGAGTCACTAAAAGCCCTTGAAATCATGCATGTTATTTTGCAGTCAATAGAAAATAGATGACTGGACACACATTAATTCCCTGGGAGGTAAATATGTAAATCCTTACTCTTTTCTCTTCTCCTGGTGACTAGTAAAGTCCTTGTAGCTGAAGTTCAGCTACAATCATACCAAAACTATTTGGGAATTCAGGTCATATTACCAAAAAGCAAGGGCAGCTTAACTTGGCACAGATGACAAGGCTTCTACTCTCTGCTGTACTCCTCCTCCTCCTCCGGTGACACGATACTCACTTTTCATGAATTGGTTTCTGAATCATCACTCTGCACAGCACAACACTGGCAGGGCCACAAGGAACCGTGGCGGTTTGCCCTGCAGATGCTCGTAAAGAAGAGGTGTTGCCAACCCAATCTGCAGTGCTCATCAGTGAGACATGTCTGTTCCTTATTTGTCCCTCTGTAAAAGTAGCATTGTCCAATGTCACAAAAACACTGTGTAATAAAAATACGGTCTCTAATAACTACCTTAATAGGGACCATATGTGTCACATACAAATAGTTGGCAACCAGGTTAGATGTTGGATAACTTCCCAAGTACATAACAACAATCCCTGTATTATTTGATTGATTGCCTCATGTTAAAATGAAGCCCACAGTAGCTGTGTCTGTTTCTCATTCTCAATCCTGTTAGCTGTGCTGCTCAGACCACAGGTAGCAGGTTAACCAAAGCAAAGAAAGCCTTCCCTTTACAATTTCTGCTATAAAAGAGCCAGACAAATGTGGCATATTTTCTGTATCACTTCACAACATCTGTACTCAAAAACTCACGCATGTAAGTATCCCTGCAGTGACAGTGAGAGACCACTAAAAAATGAATAAACAAATAAAACCAGTACAGATGACTGCATAGTTTTGGTTTCAAAGTCAGAGAGCAGTTATGAAATGCTAGCTAAAATAAAACAACTGATTTCTAAATAAGGGATGGTAACACCAAAAAAAAAAAAGCAAGACTGCTATTTCAGACACTGACTTCTATATGCAAACATTTTAGTGGTTTGTATTTTTCACTAATGGATATAGTAAAAAAAAAATTCCTAATAATGCCTATGTGTCATCTGATACCTTTTATTCACTAATTTGCAAAGGAAGCAAACATCCTCTCTGTTTTCTAGATGAAAAAACTCAACTATAATACAGAATCATAATTTGCCCACAGCAGAGTAGCTCATGGCAGAACTGGGAATACAGTATGCACCAGGTCCACCAGAACCTGAGTGATGTACACAGGAAAGGAAAATCCAGTCCACACTGAACTCAGAGACAGAAAACAAAGCACAAAGTTACACCTGAGTAATTCTCTCAGAATATACACAAAATTGCAACTGCCTGATGGAGATCCATGAGTGACTGAGACTTGAGCTGCTCATTTGTAAATAAGGAATATATGAACCACCATCTTTAATTCAAAGTATAAAAGACCTCAGTTCTGAGCACATGCAAGAGGCTCTGCTCCCAGAGAGTTCATGCACGCTTTGATAAAAATTCCAGTTTGATTTATGTTACTGAAGACTACAACACAGTCTGCAGGTTAAGGGGAACTCGCATTACAAACTAATTCTGCATAGTTATCCACCTCCCCTCTCCCCTCGTTTCCACAAAAAGCAAACCTCAGCACACAGGCCACATGAGCCCCCAACCTGCTTCAGCAGAGCCATAATAATGGGCTACCAGAAGAGAAAGCTTCTGGAGCATTGCACAGCAAGTAAACTACACCACAGTACCAGAAATCAGACACAAAATGGAGGTGGGATTCATTGCATCTTGCTTTCATCTTTCTTCTTTCCCCTGAAAATGCATCAAGTTTGTATTTTTCACTCAAAGATCAAACCCCTGTCTACATGCAACAAATGGCTTGCCAATTTTAAGTTCTGCACAGATCCTGCAAAGCTCACTAAAAGAAATTTATGTCACACAGACTTGCATATCCTGACAAACTGAAATCATACTTTTGAGACATGCTGCAAATAAGTCCATAAAGGTGAGGAGGTAAAAGAGATTTAAGAATTCACAATACTTTTGCAATTTCTTTAAACTTGATTTTCACACCTATTGTTTCTCCCTTCCGCAGTTTCTCATTAAAATGATGACCTCATCAAAGATCTTTGATGCCTAGGAAAATGTAAATTTCACAGCAGAAAAGAGTAAGTCAGGAAATAAATAATTCCATTTAACAATAGACCAGACATTTGAGTTCAGCTCAGCCACACAAAAAGAAATATCAATGTTCTTTATATACATGGAACTGGGAATGTTCTTCAGAGACCAACAGTATTTATGTGCCCTAAAGAAGGTGATCTTTCAGAATAAACTCAGGGCACTGACTCCAGTCTTAAATACAGAAAAATGCACGGACACCTGATAATAGATTACTCCCTTGTGAGGCAAATTTTTGCTCCCAGCAATACCTGTGCACCAGGTTTGCTGTCACCTATGGAATCTCATCACCATCAACTCATTCGTGACCACTCATCACCTCTCCAAGTACTGCAAAAAGAGAACAGGGTCCTTGACACACAAAAAGCAGGTTTTGTACTTGCTCATGGGTAGCTGCGTTCTTTTGTACTTTCAGAATATGTTGGACTTCTCACAAGATCTGTTTTGCAAATCCTTCTTTTAAACGGCTTTAAAAAAGTGCAAGTTTGTATTTGTCCTAAAATTATATGAAGTACTGTTGTGGTGGGTGTTACCAAATGATACTGTTTTCTACTCTTTTCAAGTGCTATTGGCTTTCCCCCACACACAAGCAGAAGCAAGCTTTGCTTTTGGAAAAGCTGTGCTGCTAGCTTTAAAGTAAGCAAAATGATGCATGAGAGCAGATTAAAAGACAGAAACCTGCATGAGCAGCAGCAGAGTTTGCAGTTGTGTCTGGGGCCCTGGTTAGAGTCAAGTCTCTTGAATAACTAAGTCTGAAAAGCAAAACAAATGCATATAAACTCACAAAGACACCTTCCCTAACACTGCAGTCCCCATCAAAACTCCTGCCGATTTGCGAAGAAAACAAAAACAACAGATGTGCTCCTTTTCAAACCCTGCAGCAATACACTAGCCCTTAATCTTTAGGAACTAATTCTACTATTAAATCAAACATATTAATCCTACTACCATTAATCTATCTCAAAATGTAGATGAAAATCTAGATGAGCATGGACATTAACTGCTTTACTGGCGAACTAATGTGGGAGTGGTCACTGCTAAACTGCAGCAATGTTCTGCTAAACTTTGGTCTAATAAAATGTAGTATTCCCATAGGAATGGAGTTCCTTGTCCAGCCAAATCACTGAACACAGTGAAAAATCCTAACTCTCAAATTCAACAACAGGAAAAACAAAATTACAGCTAAACCACAGACCTAGAACAGAATTCCTCAACAGTAATGTTGTACTGCTATTTAAATCATCACTTCCAGACCCAGATAAAGCAGGTGGTGTCCTAGTAGGAATGGCAGTAAAAAAGCCTCCCTGTAAACAGCCTACATAATGTTGTCAAAAAACCGCTGCCTTCAATACCATAAAGTGGCAAGGGACTTAACTGTATTAATCTGGCCAAGCAGCAAGATAATAATTTTTTACTAATTATTCCCTGGAAAGGACTTAAGTAACTCACACAGCAACTTTCCCTATAATTATACAACATTGGTCCATAACCTTTATTCTGATGGTAAATGAATTACAAATAAAAAGATGCTTATACAATTTGTAGACCAGTAAGCCGCTAAACCAATGCAGTGCAATGCAATTATACCACAGCAACTTTCAATTAGCCAGCCTGAATATTAGACACAGTTCAGCCATACCTACACGCACCTCAGAACACCCTCATGTTTCTCATGTTTGCAGACCGCTTTGCTCAGCTCCATTCTCCTGCAGAGTGGACTGGTATTGTTCCCAATATACCTAGTTTTAAAGGAAAGCAGTTGACCTGACATTACACTGCAGCTGGTCCTGGAGCTTTTGTGTGGACATGTCCACTGCAAGACTCCATTTCTTCTGAAACTCAAAGCACAGAGCCCTACTCAACTCCAAAAGCAATAATTCATATGAAGGAGAAGAAAACTTGTTTGCTTTTATTTGAAGAATGGGGAGAAAATCTCATTTGCAGAACTATAGCCAATAGTGAACATCACAACTTATTAGTAAACAAATTTTTATGCTTCTGCAAAGTGAGTCGTGTTTTCGGCACTTTTTGGAAACAAAGAATAACAAGACCCACATCATCTAGACAAATGGTAAATGTCCTTGTTGATCAAGTCCTATCCCATTTATATTCAAAGCAGTATCACTGGAAGTCTAAGGAATACCATAGCAACATTTGTACAAGATTGCTGAGCTTTTTTGTTCCAAGATTTCTATAGACTGTCCAGCTTCTTTCAAGAAAAACAAAGATGAATGTAAATGAATCTAACAACTGAAGGAAAAGGGATTTGACATGTTCCTTGATATCTTCAAGTAAGCCGAGACAGATATAACAAAATTAAAGGACCCTGAACAATGTCAACGAAGGCTAAATTTTGAGTTCTTATGGTTACAAAATAGTTGTTTTCCTTCCTGGAGTATTCTGACTGCACAAAGCACTATTTGTGTGTAGAAAACCTCAGTCATGTCAAGTTTACAAATTGGCCAGTGACACTGTATCCTCAAATACCACTACCCCAATCACAAATGAATTCTTAAATTTGTCGCTTATTTCCTGCTCCGTGTTGCTCTTCACCTCTCAGTTGAAATCCCGTAAAAGGTGGCTGTGGACTGCCGGTTCACAGACAGGTATTTGCTTGCAAACAGGCAGCAGAGAAAAAAAATACAACTTAACAGCATGCTGAATGGACAAATTGTACAAAAGCACAAGATAGCTCAGCGGCTCAGAGAATTTAACTGCCTTAAACATCCTAAGTGAGGACAGTTACCTTGATACAAAGGCATTATACTGAACAATTCAATACCATTCAGCAGTTGTTCTTCTTTAAGAAAAACAAACAACAAAAAACCACACTTCCCCCAAAATCAGCTTAATTAATTCATATTAGAGTATTACTTTGAAGCAGAATGGGTCTGAATGCTAAATTTTGTAAAAGCACTAAGTACTTCCACACCTGTGTGACATAACATGTTTTTTGAGGAAACAAAATATTTTATAAGGATAGTTCTCTCAATAAAATAATATTCTAGCTGTAGTTTGCTGTCTCTACATTCGGAAAATTTTATCAGTAAAAAACATCTTCAGTGCATGCAAGCAATAAATTTTCAGTTTAGCAGCAAGGACATTACATAGAATTGTTATTTTATTCAACACATCACATGCCGCAATTTTGTTAGACACATCTCCAATGAAGGGGAACAGCCAACACATAGAACAGGGAACAGAATTGCTACAAAGGCCTGTTCTCTCACTTAACATTTAACAGTCTCCAACGACTGAACACATGGGGAGCAGGTAGCACATTTCCGCTTGGCAACACCTAAAACTCTTCTGTCAGCAAACCAAACCGCCTTCAGAGAGATGGAGGAACTGCTGCTAGAAAACTGCCTGTTTCTTCACATGATATACATGACCTTCTTCTAGTTTGCATGGGAATAAAAGACTGCTTCCAGTGATGACTAATGTTCCCCTAAAAAATAAAAAGATGAAATAGCTCCATGTAAGTTGTCATCAAGTTGTCCTGTCTTATTTATTGGGGGGGGGGGGGGGGGTTGTACATTTTCTTTAATCTTCCTTTTCTCATCAACATACCTGTAGCCCTTATTCTTCGCATCCCTTGCCAAATTCAGCTCCAGATATCCCTTAGCCTTCCTGATTGCATCCCTACGCATGTGGGCAGCACCCCTATATTCTTCCCAGAATACATGTCCCTGGTTTCACTGCCTGCCCATTTCCTTCTTACACTTTCTTTTGACCGGGAGGTCCCCACTTAGCCACACTGGTCTCCTGCCTTCCTTGCCGGATTTTTTACACACAGGAATCGAGAGCTCTTGCGCTCTACAAAAAATGTCCTTAAAGAGCTGCCAGCTCTGTTCAGGTCCTTTATCCCCAAGGGCAGCTTCTCAGGGGGCCCTATCCACTAATTTCTTGAACAACTGCAAGTTTGCTATCCTTCAAATTCAGGGTCCTGACTCTATACTTCACCTGGTCCATATCCCTCAAGATGGTGAATTCCACCAGGTCATGATCACTGCAAACCAGGCTGCCACCAATCTTGACCTCCAACATGAACATTTCCCAGTCTGCTTCCAAAAGCCTTGCGAGCAGTGGTACAATCAGAGCAGCTAGAGAGACTGGAGCAGGGGCAACACTCTTTGCTAAGCAAAAGTGAGGGATGCAATTCTCTTTTCAGAGAAAACAGAGTACATCAAGAGTTGCTTTAGGAAGTCACCCAAACTTCTGCCTGTTTCAGCAGCCTCCTAAGTATTCACTCCTCAAAGGAGTGAATTCTCCTCCTCAAAGGCTGAGGAGTTTTCCCTCTAAAGTAGAATACATCCTCAAGATAATGCTGTATTTCAGACTCTCACATGTACAGCTGAAATGTTGACATACAAATAATATAAAAATAAGTATCAGAATCTTTACAGAACCACATAGGTTTTGCTTCCAAATAGATGTTTTAATATGGCTGCTTACCTTCCCCTTCATAGTTTGCTTTCCAAAACCCATGAAATACTGAGTGGCTACATCAGTGTGCCTAGTCCCTTAATCCTGAGCTTTAATATCTGCACTTTGGACAGAGCTGCCGAACAAGTCTGTCAAGAACTAAGGCCTGGGCTTCCAGCACTCATCAAACATCTTGTCCACCCCTCTTTAGCGTCCCATGTTCCTGTTGTCTGGTGCAAGCGTGGAAACACTTCCTATGTAACACTGCGATTTGTAAAGCTGTGTTGGGGTCTGGCCCACGTCTATCGAGCTGCTGCCCAGCACCCTCAAAGGGGCAAGAAGGTCTCCTGCTCTGAGGCCACACAAATGGGTACTAAGACTAAACCAGAGACTTAACCCTCAACTATAATATCTGCTCCTGTAGTCAAGAAGAAACAGTGGAAGCAGAGGTCAGCTCAGGAAGAGGAGCAGGAGAGAGGAAGAATCAGAAGAGGCCACCTATTCTGCAGCGGGACAGGAGAGGAAAGAGATATAAATCATAAAAGAGGCAAAAACTATCCATGGTCCCTATCCGTGACCAAGCTCTGAGACAGGCAAAAAGATTTCACCCATCAACCAGGTGAGCGAATTTCTACCTGGCTGCTGCAATGCTGGGAACGTTAAGAGTGAACTATTTAAAGCTCGGTGGTCCCATGTAACATCAGGACATCCTGGGACAGACGCAACACACATTTGGGCTCAAGATTGAGGGGTGAGCCTAACCCCTGAAGTCACTGCACAGGTTATTTATGAATGTGAAACACACACCATAATTGAGCAAGCCGCACAAGTACAGCCTCTCTGGTGTAAAGGGCAGTGGCTGCAAAATACCAGTAAGAGGGGGCCTCGCAGACCGACTATATCACGTTGCCACAAACCCGCCAAGGCAAACATCATCTGCTTACCACAGTAGAAGTAACAACTGCATGGTTGGAAATATACCCTTGTAACCCAAACCACTGCCTAAAACCCCACCCATCCTGTGCTTTGAAAGCAAGTTCTGTGGCAATACAGCACCCCAGAAAGAATTAAGTCAGACAATGGGACTCACTTCCAAAACCACCTCATTAACACCTGGGGCAAGGAACATGGCGCTGACTGGGCGTACCACGTTCCCCATCACACACTAGCTGCTGGAAAGACAGAAAGATACAATGAACTGTTAAAGACCATACTGAGAGGGACGTGTGCTGGGACATATGACCAGCAGGATGCAAATTTAGCAGAAGCCACTTGGCTAGTTAATACCAGAGGATCAGGTAACTGACAGGTCCTGACCAAACAAAACGCCTGCATATTGTAAAAGGACATAAAGTCCCTGTAATGCATGTGGGGAACTGTTCTTGGGATTGCTTTTGCTCAAGGACCCAGTACACTTGGCGGGTAATGCAGGAGGATGAGGAAGCCTACGTGTACCTCAAGGAGATTTAACCTTGAGGAAAATAACCCATGATTTGAGTTGTCTATTTTAGGAAGTACCACAGCAGGAATCGCCTAAAGCAGCAGGGGAAGAGCCTTGCAAAAGCTGAACAAGTGCAGCAGTGATTTAACCTGAGCTGATTTTGGTGTCCAGTAACCCAACACAACGCGTCTCCTGTTCAGAGCGACCACCATAACAGACAGAACCCAAGTCATGGACTAAATGAACTCAGTGGACATGTTATGGACATTTCACAGGGATGACCTGTCGATTAAGGGAAGATGAATAAATCTTTCTCTGTGTAAATCAAAGGATGGGAAGGGAGCTGGTGGTTAATGAGGATGTATTGGATAGTGTAGTCCCCAAGCAGGATGTAAATGGTATGGAATAAGCGGTGGAGATTGTACTGGGCCTGGCTAGGATAGAGTTAATTTTCTTCATAGCAGCTCATACGGTGCTGTGTTTTAGAATTTTGACAAAAGCAGTACTGATAGCACACTAATGCTCTAGCTTTTGCTTAACAGTGTTTTGCACAGCATGAAGGCATTCTCTGTTTCTCATTCTGCGCCCCGCCCCCCCCCCCCCCCCCCCCCCAAAGTGAATAGATGGGTGGCTGCACAATAGGCTGGGAGGGCACACAACCAAACTAACCAAAGACATATTCCATACTATATAACATCAGTATTCCACACCATATATCATCATGCTCAATAATAAAAGGGAAAAGAGGGGGGGTTTAGGGAGGTTAGCCATCTTTTTGCTTGGGAACTGGTTGGGCGTTGGTCTACCCATGAGAAGTGGTGAGTGATTGCCTTTGCATCACTTGTTTTGTTTTGTTTTCTTCTTTCTCTTTCCACTTATCCTTCACTTTTTAAACAATTTTTTTTATTTGTTTTATCTTGACCCCCCAGTTTTCTTGCTTTTATTCTTCCTTTTCTCCTTCCCTGCCCCACTAGGGTGGAGGAGGGGAGAAGTGAGCAAGTGGCTGTGTGCTGCTTAGCTTCCCACCAGGGTTAATCCATATCTTTAATATAAATTCTCGCCTCTGGTTCAAAGTACTATCTGAATTCAGTGCATTTTCTTTATAAAATTGTTTTAAACTTTCCAAAAACAAATATCCACAAGACACCTCATATTTAAAATACAGGAACCAGAAAACAGAGGAAAGGCAAAAAAAAAAAAAAATTAGGTATGGTTCTGAAATTAACAGGGTTAATGTATGACAATTCCAGCCAGATGCACAATTAAAGTATGACCTAGGTGAGAACACAATTGGCCAGATAACATACTAGGGAACACCCTGGCCTTACAGATGTGTAATTTCTACCAGACCACCTGTCAAGTGGCATCAGTTGACTACACTTAGCACAAATTGTTACATACCTACCCCTTACAGTCAAACAAATCACCCTTATGTTTCTGTAAGTGAAATGTAAACTTTAAAACTTCTTACTTATGGATCATGTTTCAAACATTTGTCAGGTTGGTAAGCTAGTGAAAATGCTTCATCATCTTGCGCTTCTCATGATGGGAAACAGTATGTTTCTAGGGCAAGCATTCAAACACATCATATGTTTTTGTGTCACTATACTCATCAGTATTTAAAATTTTACATCTAAAATTTTAATCCTTGTACTAGAACACGTGAAGGAAAGCAGGAAGTATTCCAAAATTCAGACCCAAACGATCAGAACATCTTTTGATTTCTAGTAAACACTTCTCAGTGCTGAAAATCACACATGCACAATCTCTGCTGCCTCATCTGCTTTTTCTCAATTATAATCAGCTATTTCTCTATCCAATTCATATTACTTCACAATAGATCACAGTAAAAGCAAAACCAGACTAAGATCTGGTATATTTTCTTTCCCATCAGCTTTGCCTCTCCCTCAGTCTCATCAAGAAAACCATTAGCATCTTCTAGCACATATCCTCTTCAAAGACCCAAGCATGAAGGAGATGAGAGCCCCGAGAAGCTAATAAGACCATCTGGAGATGCATTCCCATTATTTGTTGTCAGGTTAGATTTCAAAGCAAATTTCTGCATGCTTAGAAACTAGGCTGCCTTTATAGTCAGTGGAGACACTGGAATAATTGTAGGGCATGATGTGTATGATCGCTTTTAAGACACCTTCCTTAATTTTCCATTGACTAGGAAAAGAGTCCGGGACAACTAGTATATTGGAGAGATGAATCTTACACCTGTTCTGCCTAGCAAAAAAAAAGCATCACAAAAAACCCCAAACTAGTTATTAAACTCATATATGCCACTGTCAAGTGATGGAGAAACATGCAACTGATATGCTAGCCTTGGATCTACCTAAGCTCAGCTCCTTCCCAAAAGTATTACCATCACCATTGCATCACACAATCTTCCCTCCAGTCAAACCAAGGGCAAATGCACTTGGCATATGCGGGTATTCAGGTTAGTCACTAGCATCAGTCAGCTCCGCCTTCTCCTAAACACATCAGTCGCTTTATTCATTCACCTTGTAAAGTTTGCTAGGAATAACAGCTTATTCACTTTTCTCAAAATGTTTGAACTCCACACTAAAACCATTATTCAACCACTGCTTCCCAGCTTCAGTCCAATCCTCCAGCCCCCGGGGAGGAGCCAGAGGCAGGAGGGAGGAGCCAGTCCCCAGCCCAGAGCTGCTCTGAGCTGGTCACTCCCAGCACACTCGGCATCATCTCAGCAGCTCAAGGCTTTTCTTTCCATCTAGATGAACCAAGCTGGCACGCAAGCTGAGAAAACGTGGCTCTAATCCAGATCAGTACTACACAGCTGGGCCTCCAGACAGCTATTCCAAACAGGCACCGGTGACCAGTCATTTTTCTAACCAGCAGACAAAAACTTCCAGGGAAAGAAATATCAGAAGAGCCTTCCTCACATCTACAAACAGCTGCTTAGGATTCCATTTTTAAAAGGATATTAAAGTGTCATCTGCTGAGTGTAAGCTGTTACTAGATTCCACTCAGCCCAAAGTAGCACAAGCCTTTTATAACACCACAGTATCATTTCTTAAAGTGGAAACAGGGGAGAAAAATATCTGATGATATTCAGCTGTGAAACAAGAAACCATGGGTCAACCAGGCTTGCACTTTGAGAAACACCCACTGCAGGATGTGCACAGAGAGAAACGTAAATAAAATAAAGAAACAATTCGTCTGCTTCGAAGTTGAACTTTCCATCATAATTTCCATACCCCTCCTTACTTCATTTTTTATGAGCAGGCCAAGAATGTAGATTTTTTCCGATTATGGAAATTTGGTTTATAAACACTGATAAAATTCCTATAATTACAAAATCCACCTGCTTTGGGAAGACAGTGGCTTTCTGTTCAGAAAAAGAGAAAAAGAGTTCTTTTCTGTTCCAAGCAGAACACAAATAATGGAAGTCAAAAATCAGGCAAGTAATTACAGACCTTAAACGTCAACTTCTAGTTAATGAACAAGCGATTTTTGCAGTTTTGAATAATAAACATATTCTTTAATATTGCAGTCTGTCCACAGACAGTTCATGAACGAGACCAAAATTGATGAAAAATCAAACACAGAATCAGAGGAACAGTAACAATATTAGAGAAGAATTTAAGGTATAGCATAAAGATCTGATAGGGGAAGCACCATGTATAGAAGAGTCCTGCTTAACTACTATTCAAGTAAATAATTATGTTTTAACGTGACTTCGACGGTACAGTCCATACACCATTGAATGCAGACCTTTCTTTCCTTTCTTCCTCGTGGAGATAAAGACACATGCCCTCTCCTTCAGTAACTTCTTGTGCTTTGTGGCTTCCTGAGTCTGTTCTGACACCTCATACAGACAATAGAAGCAACTGGTGGACCTGAAGAGCCCTACTCCTTCTTCACAACTGTTTACGGAAGACTTGCAACACTCCGTAGAGTTGCTTAAGGACAAGTCAGCACCCTCCTAAGCAGGTGCAAAAAATACTATGGCAGGAGATTTTGGATAACATTCAGTAAGACTGGCTGCAGATCACAAGCAAGGGGACCCAGCATCTTGCGGGTGTCACCTGAGAGAGGCAGATGGTTCTCAGCTCCTGGCTCTGCTGACTTTACACACCTTCTTCTTGGGTCCTGCTAAGCTCTACCTTAATTTGAGAAAGAGCAGTGTAATATGGCACATTGCCTGTGAAAGATTACAAACCCTTGCCATAAGAAAGCTATTACAGGTTCTGTTAATTTTTAAGCACTGTGACTCGCCAAGCAGTGGTTTTACTTTCTGACCCTTTATCTAATTCCTCTTTGGATGATGAAAACACTGCCTTTATTTTCACCCTGATGGTAAAAAAAACTATTTTTTTTTTGTCATGCACAGCAATAGTGCATTTTTGTACCTATTTTTTCATGACTACTAACACTAATACCTTACCCTTTTATACTACATGTCAGCCTCAATAGGTATTAGGTATACATACTCCCCAGTAATACGATGCAAAAATCCATGATAGATTACACTGCAACGTGATAAATTATCCATAACACAGACCATCTTAAGATAATTCTGCTTCATAAGCTACCTTCTTGCAGATAAAAATCTGACTGAGGGTCTCAGTGATAACTCCCAGTCCCACAGGCTCCATGGAAGCAGACAGAGAACCCCAGTTCTAGCTGCCAGGATGTCCAGTTTAACATTTCCCTTCCAGAAACCCATCTATATTGTGAACTGATACTCACCTTAATAGGAAATGGTACATTTTAGCAGTCATTGAAACGTGGGAAGGACACTGCATACCCAAGAGAAATGTAAAACAACAGTTTCATGACAGCTGAAAAGAATGATGCTCTTAATTTTTCACATATGCACTATGCCCTGGCAACCTTTGTTCTTTCCACTCCTTACACATTCAGCTCTTATCACAGAAAAAATCTTTAATTTTACGAAGCTGCTGTACATCTATTATTATAGTAGTTTCGTACCTTGCCATCAAGTTTATCCATGCAACTAGCAATGCGCATGTCTGCCCTTTGCAAATTACACAACAGGCTGAAGAAGGTGACTAATGTCTTTAGAGTGCAGAATGCTGCATTTGTTGTCTTGGATATACTTTCCAACATTGAATTATATACTGTTTGGCATGGGTAAATAGAGATGCCAGAGCCTTGTCAACTAACCATGTAAAATACCTTTTTTAAAGTATCGTTATGTAATAAATTTCTGTAATTGAAACAAGACTCTGAATACACAACTAATGGGTAGTATTAATTCATACCTCATCATGCTGTCAACAGTTAACCACATGACTAATACCACAAGTAGCTTGAAGCAAGAAAATCTATTTTTTTGCCTCTGCTAAGTTAATCTGGGTTATTATACGCTCATGGTTGATCCGTTCAGAAAACAAGAATGTAGAAACTGTCTTGCAAACCAAAACAGAAGAACCACAAATGTTCTTATTAAGTATTCATTTTCATAACACATTTATCTTCTTTTGCATTTTCACTGCCTCTAAAAATACACTGTCCGTGATATTTGCACGGCATAATTGATACCATATTATTTTACCACCATGTCACTTTAGACAGAATCTTATGTATTGCTTATTTCAAAATACAGTCTTTAATAATTAGTTCCATGAAGATTGTTTTCTATTACTGATCTTGCCACAGTAAAATTCAAAGATGGCATGAAAGGTGTTGAAAGGGCGTATCAGCTGACAGTCATGAGATTTAACAGCAGGGTGGTTTCTAATATCACCTCTGAATTGCTTACATTATTTTTTGCAAGTGATTTTACTCATTAGGATTATTATACTCTTATATCTTGAACTATTTGTTGTTTGACTTGGTAAAGTAAGCACTGACATACTGATCTCATCTTGTGGGTGCAAGCTACCAGTCACTAGTCCAATGCATCTACTGTGGTACACATCAATTTGATTCACAGCACCCTTGCTAAAATATTTTAACGGGTGTCTTCTAGTGGCCTTAACTTCACCAGTGTTGAAAACTCTTTCAGAACTGTAAGAAGCAATTATCGATATTTATATTGGTGACCTTTTGACAAATGCCAGATTTCACTCTCCTTTTGAAAACAATGACTCATGACAAATAAATGTAACAGATGTCAAAACTTATTAAAAAAAAAAAGGGCTTGAAAAACTGATATCTGATATTAAAAATTGAAGAGTTTTCAGCTTTTGGAAATGAAAAGGTCCATTTTTTCCCTACTTAGTAGCAGGTTCAAAAGATCACTCTTTTCTCACATTGGTAAGAACTTTCATAAAGATTTGCAAAATTATCTGTAAACTGAAAATAGGAAGGTCTGAGCTCTTAAAAACCTTGAAGAGATGGAGAATGGACTGCTAAAGCACACTATTTTGGCATGATACTGTTATCATTTTCTCCACAGCAGATCCAGAATCTCCAGTGCTTTAACAAGAAAGAAACAGTTATCCTTGATGAAGAACAAACTCTACTCCTCTTCTCCCCATTCCTCAGCAATGCTATCCCTGAGTTGAGGCTTTTGTAGACTGCAGTTAGGACACGTGTTGTGGTATAAATAACAAATAACATTGTTTTACTTCACCAAATCTAAGCTTATGGAAGTTCATGTGCTTAATTCAACAGCCTCTCAAAAGACGGGCCAGTTTCTCCTTATCCTGTTCACTCAAAACAGCTTACTGATTTCCAGGAAGCTCTTCAAAGCAACGTTTTCTTTGTAAAAAACAAGATTTTTCAAGTGTCTAAAATGAAAACCCAGAAAATCTCATCAGATGAAAAGCTAAGGCTTTACTAGTTTGTAGCATAGATATTTCTCCTATATGCTGCAGAACAAAGTGATAGCTTTGCATTTATAACCAAAAAGGTCTGCAGGTCTTCACAGAATTTATAAATGCCAGTGTCCTTACTACATCATTAAAATTTGCAAGTCAGAGTTAGAATAATTCATTAGAAATTTTTCACCAGATTTCTGCATCATCTAAGATGCTCACAGCAGACGCAGATTTAGGACTGCATTGCCATAACTTTGCACTAAAGAGAGAAAAAAATGTTAGAAACAACTGTCCAAAACCATAAGCCTATTCTGTCCCTCATTTGGAATTATCAAATATAGATTTCATTTTCACAGCCATGAATTGTATAAAATGTATAAAATGTCTCCAATGGAGGAGAAAAATTTTAACTGCATTAACCATATTCCAGCCTCTGCATCTATGAGGAGCAAAGCAATTCTGTGGTAATGCAGTATTCTTGCCTGATGTGGAATCCTGGTCTCTGAATTCAAACTAACCTCTTTATTCATATTCATCAGGACATACTTTTATCTACACAATATAAAACAAGGCTAATATATTGCATATGAAAGTAAAGGAGATTCACCTGAAATACAGTTCCTCTTAAAGATTTTCCAATATAGCCTCATTCAGGGAAAAGCTGTGCCTTTGCTTTAACTTCACAACAACTTTGTAGCTAGAATGGCTGATCCCAAACAGCAGGTGAATGTACACATTTTCAGCACAGCCCTGCATCTGGCAATCTGGTGAGACTTCATAAACTGTAGGGTTATTTCCAATTTTTTAAATAATAGATAGCAAACATTATTATTTCTGCAGTGAAAAATACCAGTGAAAGCTGGTATTGTCAGCTACCAGCGTGATGGCAACACAACTCCTCAAATATGACATTCTTTTCCATTGTTTTGCTTGCTTGGACCTAACTGATTTATAAGCTGCTTTGCTTTGTTTTTGAAAAGAAACACATGAGTCACAGAAGGAAAATCATAGGTTCTTGGGGTTAAACACTACCAGCCTGGTGGTTTTGCCACTGCTGCCATGACCTCTAGGAGTTTTTAAGGATTTTTTAACGCAAAATTACTAGAAGTTTATATATGTGAAGAGGTGAAAGAAATACACAGGTAGAAAAGGTAAAATATCAGCATTATCTGCATTTCACTGAGAGCTTAAAAAAAAAAAGTAGCAGCTGTATCTGTATGGGAAGCCCAAAGGAAGACCATCCTATTAAAGAAGAAAATGCTAGCATCTACCATAGCAGTCCTTGTTTTTCTCTACCACACCGAACACTTAATGTTAAATAAATTACGTCGACATGAGGCTACATAAAGTGCAGGATTTTTCAATCATCCTTCACAGAGGAAGCTGACAATATTGTCTTCTACAAAATCTAGACTGACAAAACTGGGAGTGGTTACAGCAGGCTAAATAAGGAATTTTGGTTCCTTTCCCCAGTAAGTCTTCAGGGAAAAAAGGGAATTACTCTCCAGACATGTACAGAATGTCACACAAAAACATTGCAGAAGATAACCTGGAGAACAGGCAACAATACAGTGACCTTTTGTTGTGCAAGCTCACTGGTTATTTGCAGCATTTTATCATGACTTTGTCCAAGATAAAGCATAACCTATGTACTAGTCTGTCTGCCAGGATATAAATCCTAACACAAATATAGACACACACGCCCCTGTATGGCACAACTGAGGAAAAGTGGGACTTCCTTTAATAAGTAGCATTCTGGATCTAAAACCATGTGTGCTGGCCAGAGGCCCAGCTCCAGGCAGCTCCAGTTTGTCTTTCGTGTGAGAAAATCACATGCAAAAATCCATAACTGAGGCTTTTCTGATAATGTTGAAAAGACTGAGCCAAAGGCGTCCGCTTTCTAATTGTGAGACATGTTACTTTGGGAATGAATTAGCTCACAGGAACCAGTGCCTCACCTTAGCTGCAAAACAAACCCAGTGGTTTGCCTGAGATTTTCACAGTACATTCCTCTTCTACAGATGTTTTGACATTAGCAGCTGGATGCAATCACCAGTCAGCATCTAGATCAGACTTCCTGCAGCAGTCAATGGGGAAGACAAAAAAAACTTATACGACTGACCAAGAAAATGACTCAGTTTGGAGAGCTCTTACATACACACTCAGCCAGCAAAAGTTATGAGCTCCAAGCTTTAAGAGCTGGGGGCATATAATTTCATTTTGGATTACAGTTTGTTTTCCCATTGATTTTTACTGTCACCTGGCTTACTTTTCTTTAAATTTTACTATCTTTCATTGAAAACTAGGCAGTTTTATGATTAGTTTAGTTTAGTTGGGCCAAATTGTAACAGGCAAAACTCCCACTGACTTCAAAATTGAGCAACAGCTTTAGGATTATTTTTCCAGAAGATTAGATCAAATTTGGCTCTAGTCATAGACATCTTTTTTCTCCTTATTTCCTTTTTCAAATCTTCAACATCTGTACAGAACATGGGTGGACTCCATCATCTTCAGTGGGACTGAAGCCTATTGCTTCTGTTTATAGAATTCTTTCTTCATATAAAAGGTTTTGGGAAAACTACACTGAGGCTGTACAGAAAATAAAATGGCCGTTCAGCGTGGGGACAGACCTTGTACCATGCTCACAGCAAAGCAGGGAATTCCACCAGGTACACACAGACTTGCAATGAATCAGCTTCAGACATACAGTTAAATAAAAATTTTGCCCTCTCCTATTCTGCTAAGGACTCAAAATTCAAAACTTTGGAAAAATCAGAATTGTAACATCTTCCAGGTGCCATAGAGCAGTGCCAAACAGCCACTGCCTCACAGCAAATTAGGGGCTGCCTGGGCCATGTCGACAGGCTTGATGAGGTAAACAGAAATGTAGGGACCGCATGAAGAAGTTTGTGACGATCAATTATTTTTCTGAAACAGAAAAGCCAGACGCATTACATGCGCTACTCTGCTAGAACCCTCTTCCAAAACACAAATTGCTATTTCACCCTCAGCCTCTCGATCCAAAGCTATTCCTTGGCTGGCAAACACAGAACGATCAGCTGGGAGCTCCCAGGGTGGCAGGTATGCAACTTCATACACTTGTGAGATGACTGCTACAGCAGTGCTATCGGCTTGAAATAACAGAACGCCTTACACTGAAATAGATGACACTTGACTAAATCAAAGCTAACAATCAAATCCTACATCCCAGTCCAAGAGCAAATAAATGTTACTGAGGCTGGTCTGTCCCTTCAGGAAACGTTTAGAGGACTCAAACACTGGAAATTACTTATCAGCACTATCCTTTGGAAATTATCAGCTGTTCTTTCATTTATTGATTCAGCTAAAGAGAAGTACCCTGTAGTTTGCTTTGGTGAGAAATCAGTCTGGGGGCGTGCTCCTCAGACATGCCTGGTGGAGACTGCGTGCCTGGTGGCGTGCCTCCATGGAGACTCCGTTTACGAGAGGATTGTTGGAGTGACAAGATGCGTAAGGACAAAAATGAGTAAGCGCACAGCAAAAGGCATGTAGAAGACACATAGGCATCCACTTCTCCTTGGTGAAAGGAAAATCTTTGAAGGAAGATCACTTTCTGGGCTCATTTGACATCACCGCCCCTAATGACATCAGAGGGAGACCGATCAGCTCTACTCAAAGACAAAAGGATGGTCTCTTCACTATATCTTTCCCTTTCCAGAATCATGCAACATCCTGCCCTCATTTGGATTTCCCAATACGTTGAACGTCTCCATCTGTTTTTTGGGGGGTTACCTTTCGTGTAAGGTGTTTCTGGTTGTCATTCATATTCCAGTGTCCAAGCAAGAGCCACTGCAACCCACCACATCTAAATGACTTAAAATATTTTAAAATGCCACTTTGATCCCTCATCATATTTAAGCTTTCAAATACCTTTGGACAATCTGACACAGAGTATTTGTATTCTAATTTCTGTATGAATCCTCACAGAAAAATGTGAAAAATAGCATGGAAACTTTGTCATGACTGTGCTTCTGTAAAACTTCATCTGAAATTTCATGGTTTATATGTGATGGTTAAGACATTTCCAACAAGATCAAGATCGACTGTGGAGGCTAAAACTCTTATATTGGTTTCCAGTACCAGCTGCCATATGAGAGCCTCGTCTGTTTAAAATCAGTCAAAAGGCCACCTTTTAAAGAAAACAAGTTTGATAAGAATAAAGTTAAGAAACAAGTAATTGAGCTGTCAGAAAATTTTACAGTATAATTAAGTTACAGCAAATTGAAGTCTCTGAAATCTTTTTCACGACTGTTTGACCAAACAGTGAAGCAATGCAGATAATTGCTATTTACAGTCCCATAACCAAGGACAGCCATTTACCCTGAAGAGCTAAAACTCCTCCATAAAACAAAGACTTTATAAAAGATTTCCATAAATGATTACATTTTGATATAAGATACAAAGCCAATTTTTGCAAGATCTTCGTAACTGAAAATCACCATGTAGAAATTACTGTATGAAGAAATAGTGTCCTTCAATACAAAACTCACAGTTTAAACCTGTTGACTAATTTTTACTGCTGGAGGCTAGATGTAAAAATCAGGGTAAACTAATACTACCAGGTTTAAATACCTGAATTTTAAGCGACCATGGCTAGAAATACCAGGTTTTTTCCATTAATTTGTCAGAATAGTCCAAATAAAGTGTTTCACTCTCATCTGTCAGGGTTCCTCCAATGACTTGGAGGCGATTAGGCTATATTCTTCTTATATAAAGCATGATGTCAAATCACAATGTTGGTTCTCAAGAGTAAAATTCTTAAAGGTAGATGTAAACGTGTTGTTTCTTCAGTGCAATGAACCCTTATGATAAGTTTGTAATCAGACTGATAATGCTTGATTAATACTTGATTCAGGAAATAAATTTCTCCCCCTACTCTCTCTTACGCTAGAGCTTGATATATAAGAGATAGAAATAAGTTTTAAAAACTATATTATGTAAAAGATTTTTCTTTTGGAAGAGTATGGAATTCTTCTGGTACTGCATATGGGGGAAAATGAGCCAAGCCTCAGACTGACTGATATCTTGAGACAAAACAATCTCCTAGAAAGGCAGAAATTTTCTTGTACAGGGAATGAAAATGACACCACAGGGGAAGTGCAATCAGAAAGGATAAAAGCAAGGCAGATTCTAACTCTAACTGAAAGTCAGGAGAACTCAGACACTTCAGTCACCTCCAAACCTTGGAAAAATCTTGCACTGAAATATTTAAACTCTTGAAGACTTTTTAGTGCAAGGCTTGCGAAAAGCTGTCTGCTTCTTCACCTGCATTAACAAGGCAGGGTTTAATATCTGGACTCCTGTAGGTACCTTTCTCTGCTGCAAGTAGTCCCATTAGTGGACGACACCAATATGAACAAGATATCAGAAAAGAAATCGGTTTTGTGATTATAACACAATTGTAATGAAGATCAAACGGAGCAAAATTACTGCACTTCCTTCAAAATAAGTAAACCAACTTATTCCTAGACGAGTTGCAAAATTAAAATTATTGCCCCATAACATACAGATACTTGTTAAATAAATTTAGCAGTACCTGCATTGCAAGGATTTTCTTTTTCTTTGTATACATGCATTTCTCTGTCAGATTTGAATGCAATTTCTGCAAGCTGGGTCAGAAGGTCTTCCTTCCTCTTGCTCTTGGAGAGAGCTGCATGAATGCATCTGTCCCTCCAGTGCCATGAGTTTTAAGAAACTATCTTTTTAAAGGTTGCAAGGTTGTAAAGTCATCTAGGGTGTGCAAATAAAATGCTAAGAAGGAATAGCCTCTAGGTTGTTAATATGCTGTCAGATTGTGAAACATTATCAGCAGGTGGGACATCTCAACACGGGTGTCAGCGGTAAGAGACACATGGGAAACTGCCACAACACAGCACAGCGACCCGGCATTTTGTTATCTACCACGTCTATAGGTGATCAGCTAGTTAAAATCTTGCATGAGGTGACAGCAAAATCTTGCATCACATGAGGTGATACTAAATAGGAGACAAGACCAATGATCATACGAGACAAGAACGTATCTGGGGATAAATGACACTTACAGGTGCGGTAACAGCTAGCTTGCGGCTACCCTGCCTCGGGGGCAGCCCCCGAAACAGCACCAGCGCAGTTTCAAATCCAGGAAGATGTTCTGCTTCAGGCTGGCTCGTACCACACCAGAGCTAATTGACTTCAGTCTCGTTTTCTGAAGTGCTGAACACCTGCAGCTTCCTCTGATTTCAGTTGGTGCAGAGGGTACTCAGCGCTTCCGAAAACCAAGCATTACGCATGAGCAGGCACGCTCTGAAGAAGCAGGTGCTCCACAAAGCCAACACTGCCACCAATTACACAAGCCCTGTGAGTTTCCTCCAGAGAAGGGTTTGAAGTGTGCAGCTTCATAGAGATTTTTAAATACCTCCAGCAACTACAGAACAGGAACAGAGGTAAGAAAACAATAATGCCACCCTCACTAACTGTCAGTCTTTCAGTATTTTAGACATCCAGACAGAATGGGTGAGGCTCACTCTCTCCATGTTATCCGGCAGGCAAAGAAACAAACTGCAGCAGTTTCAACAGGACGCATCATTTTACATTTGGACAGGACAATTTCACAGGAGGTGGATTTCTGAAACGTGTATGAGAAAATGGTCCTGTTGTCTTACCGAAAAAAGGAAATCGGAGGAGGGAACTGCATTGCTACCAACAGAGTTAACAGAAGAGTGTGATTCTAAAAGCACATTGCTTTAGTGGTTTCACAGAGGAAAAAAAAAAAATCATTTAAGCAACATTTGCCTAAAATGCACAGAAGTACTGATTAATTATAAACAAACTGTCTGAGGTAAAAACAATAGCAGCTAGTATTTGATTAGCCCACTGGCTAGTTTTCATTAAAGTGGTCTATATTGTGCACTCTTTGAGTTAAGAGCTGGGTCTCTCTATGCATATGTGGCCATATTGCAGGGAATTAACAACTACAGCTTAGCCCTCTGCAACTGGCAACCACGTACGGGAGCATTTCAGTTTATCTGGAACACAAATGTTTTACATGCATTAGGGACATATTAGGGATGTAGGTATTACAGTGGTTTTGCTGTTTGAGGCAATTGTTTTTATAAGAACACCATTATAAGGTGAGAATGATCAAAACCAAAACTAACTCTTACATGATAAATTCTGTCAGGTTGCACCATTTTTTAGAGTCCACTTTCTTCATCATCTCTTCAAATGATTTTCCACAGGCAGGCAACCTTTCTAACATGAGAGATTCATTGCAGAGATTAGTCTGTTGACGTGCACCTAGGTAAAATAAGAAAGCACCTTAAATCTCAAACATTGAAATAGAAAAAGCACGAACACATCACTCACAGACTTCTTCACATAATTCTGCTTGTCACCTACACTGTTGCAAACCTAACATTCAACTTTCTAGACAATTTTGTAGATAAAACATGTCTTTACTAAATTTATGAAAAACATAATATCAAACACTATATGTTACTATATATACTATCATCTTTTAGACCTAGCATAGAGGAACCTACCTAGTCACTTTTCTAATCTTACTTAGCTTCTACTCATGCTAATTTATTACTGCCTATTTGCATTTATAGTTAAAAGCTAACTGGAGTTACTGATCATATATTTCAGTGTAGAAGGCACTGTCGGAAACATTTGTGTATCTTACCAGCTAAAGGGCTCAAAATCCCAGTCACAATTAAGCTTTTTCTTTAGCATATCTTTAGTATATCTTTATTATATCTTAAAGGAATTATCTACTATTATCTGATGTTGATATTACAAGCATACAGCTACTTGCAAAGAAAGAGTTAACCTTGACTTGAGCAAGCCTCTATCTTTTACAATCTGCAATGGCAACTCCACAATATTTAGAGTCAAAGTCAAAGGTTTTTCTCATTCAGCCCATGCCCGCATTGGAACACAAAGATAGCATTTTGACATTTCTTATAAAATTAAAATTCTGGAAAAATTCTATTCAGACTAATTAAAGCATTTGATTTTAATAAGGCTGAAACACTTTGTTTTGACTAAGTAGTTAAATACGTCTCACTTTACCTTTATAATTGTCCCATTTTGACTGTTCTTCTATTAACATTAAAAATTACCTATAAGTATATGTATGTCAATATATTTAATACAAATGCCTGAATTAAATTAGTCAGAAAAAACCAGTGTGATTTCTTCTCTTTAAAGCAGCACAAATCTGAGAAAATGATTTATCTGAACAAAACTGGTGCCCTAACAAACCTCTCGGGAGGTGTCGGGCAACCCTCCTGAGAACTCTGGACAAATGGCTTTTTTTAAGAATAAAGCCAAGAATAACAGATCACTTTGTCCTTTTTTACTCATAGAAAAAAAAAAGTCTAAGTAGAATCAGGTCTTGCACCTTTTTCTTCTGAACCTACATTTTCACTCAGACCCTATTTACACCAAGGAGAGGAGGCATTTCTTTTTCTTCTACTAGTTACTTTGAGAGCAGCATCCTATCGTTGCTGAAAGAGCCAGCGGTTCTAATTTTACATGGTGACAGCCAAACAGGCTGCCAGGTGACGTGAGGTCAAAGGCGTGCAAGCCTTCGTTTGAAGAGGCAGCCCTCTCTCTCAGCTGTTCCTCACTATTTAGTCCAAAAAACTTAAGGCCAGATGACTGGTTTCACGCTTCACATCATGACCTAGCTGTCAATCAGAAACTCAAGCCTCTCCATTCGAAATGGGGCGTATGATTGCAAAACAGCTTCAAGTGCACATTAAGTGTCTCGCCCATGAAGGAGATGGCTCCTCCGGAGCCCGAGCAGGAACACCTTGCAATTTAACTCGAGCTATCACAGCGAACTCTTCAGTTGGGGAAGTCAATGACTCAGCGATGCCATGTGCGAAACGAGAGACAGCCATCACACCTGACCAAAGAAATTACTTTGCTTTCACATACTTTCCAACAGCAGCAGGCCCATAACCGGACAGCCTACGCCGCACCTGAGACCCCAAGCTTACTACTTCACGTGGACCACAAACCTGTCCAGGGTGACTCACTGGGGACCTGACCCATCTCTCATTGTCAGAGCTCCTAGAGCTCACACTGAGCCTTCATCCATGTCAGAAAAGAATCACAACCACAACTAATCACCAGTGACAGAAATGGTGAAAGTTACAAAACAAGGGCAGCATAATTTTGTCCTTGGGAAGTTACCATGATAGCACGGATCCTGTCTATTTAAGCGTCCCTGCCAATTCATCTGGCAGCTGCAGCAGTTCTAAGTTATACTTTTCACAGTTAGATCAGCACATGAGCATTAAATCTGGGCAGAATTCAAAACCCAGTATGAAAATTGCATAGCTGGCAACTTAAATCCTACACTGATTCTTTGATAAAAGTTAGGCAAAGCTGCTTTCCCTGGCAGGGCATTCTGAATGGCCAGCTATCACTTGATTCATAACCCTATAAATCCAACAGAATACAGGTTTCTCCTCCATTATATCATGTGCTCTGGCAACTTGCTCCAGTCCCTTCCCACTGAGGTGTTTAAATGGATTTTCCATGGCCTTGGTATTTTTGGTTGTCTATCTTTAGAGCTTCAGTATTTTGCAGGGCTATAGAAGAAGCTCTGATAGTCATTTGACAGGAACAATCTGATGACACAAGAGTTTCTGTCTAAATCCTTGGCCAAAGTGGTTCAAAAGTAGGAATAATTCTACAGTTTTACCATCGCTATTGAGATCGATCTTTACAAACACTACAACACTCTATTCATACAGTCGATGGAGAAGACCAGTTGTAAAAAATGCATGATGGTTGACTAATTGAAATGAGATGGGATGAAAGTGCTTCTCAAATGGCTGCCATTAACAAAACAGAAACTTAAGTTTGAATTTTAGAAGTGAAGCTCACCTGCGAATCCAAGCATCATTAGACCATTAACTAGGGGGGGGGAAAAAAAAAAAGAGATGAGTTAGATACCTCCATACTATTATACAAGATAATTAGTGCAGATACAAGCAAACTTGAGCATAATGTAGTTTTCAACAGGATACTCCAAGTGTTCATTCAAACATTAGTTTCAGTTTTATTAAAGAGTGTGTCTGAATGGAAAAATAAACATTTAGAGAACATCATGTCTTTCAGCTTCCTTTCATCTATCCTTTAAATGGCTGAGTCATGCAGACTTGTTATGGGTCTGTCCACACTACTCTTTTCTGTAGTTTCCAATGTTAAGGATTAGGGACAGGGAATTTTTTACTCTATGCTTCTTGAGGGTGAAAAAGTTGGAGAAGATAATACATTCACTCGAAAAGTAGGTGAACTGCACTTTCTAAAGTACAGGGCAAAAAAAGAATCCTTTTGCTATTAAAATTAAGCGAGCACAGAATCATAAATATTCTATTCATTTTGAAATGTAATGCTTTGTTTCATGGTCTCCCCCTTTTGCACAGTGAAGTCATACATTTTTAAAAACATTATATTTGAATGCTTCTCACACAGGCATTACGCTAACACAGGTATGGCAGAAGAGCATCCGAACGGAAACACAGACTATACCAACAGGAGTCTTCTAATCAGCAATTTGCAGTACATCCAGATGGATTAAATTAACAGAAGCCCACTGTGCTCACACAGCTCCAGCCACACTTAGGATTTTGCAAATACACCTAAGAGGAATGTGGCTTCAATTATTTTTGATAATTGCTGACAAATTTTTATAGTGTTAACCTTGCATCAGAAACGAAATGACTAATTTCACACAGATGAGTGCCTCCTTGTTTATACCTTATGTGTCACTGCAATAAAATTAATCAAGATATACGTAGCAGAATATCAGTCCCAATCACAATGATCTGAACTGTGCATTCACTGAGATATCCCAAGCTCTCAACTGAGTTAACTGCAAATTGTTGTGTACGTACATCTGAGAAGAATTTAAATCCTCCTAAGGAACATATTTGTTCTTCCAGACAATCATTAACCTCTGTCTTAGTTACTAATGAGCCAGAATGTACTGAAACTGTGAAGAATAGGAATCCACGAATCAGAAAATTTTGTTGCATCCAAACTCGCAGAGCTGAAACTCCATTATACACTCTGATGGCTGTATCTCTTTCACAAACACAGCACTTTTCTTTCCAGGCTATTAGCTGTTACAGTGGTAAATATAGTTGAGTCCCTGAGTAGGTTTTTTTCTTTAATCCTCAGCTGAAAATTTGCTTTGTCAACTGCAGAAAATTGAAGATAAAATTAAAAGCATACATTTTAGGAGGAAGCCAAACCCACCCATTCTGCTGAAACAGTCTAGATGCACATAGGTGCCCTACATGCTCACGTTGAGGACCACAGACTGCACCTCCAATTCTTATTCTATCGATTCCTATCACTGATCTCCAGATCCTTCATAGTTACTGCTACAGTAAACCTCACAAGACCATGATGAGGCAAATAAAACAGGATTTACAATGAGAGAGAACCGGTAATAGAAAACAACACATCTGTGTTTTACAGACGAGAGGTTGAGTAACTATCCCAGTGTCAGGCAGGGAAGCTGTGATAAACTAAGTGCTGAATAAAGGCTCGCAGGTTTGTGCTCACAAATCCCCCTGCTCACAGGAAAATGTGCTTTTTGCATTTTCTTATCTGCTCATAACAAAGTAACACAGGATTTTTTGCACCTATCCTCAAACAAAAGAGTCCAGATACCTTCAGAGAAAGGTAAAACAATGATCCAGACCACCACCTCAGCTATCGGGCCCATCCCTCTTTGTTTTCTTTATTCCCAGATATTAAACTCACAATAAAGATTTAATCGGGAGACCACAGCTTGTTGGCTGCTGACAGTTTACACAAAAAGTATGACCTTTCCAGCAGCTCTTTAAGAAGGGGCAAGTTCAACCTGTTTCTTGAAAGGCTGATTCCATCACATCTCATTAGAGGATACACAGAGGAAGCCAAGCGGGTCACAGCGTTGGAAGGCGTTGCCATGATCCCTAAATAAGCAGTTGGCATACACTCCTACTTAAACCAACATTGAACGTAGGAAAAAGGAGGTTCAGTTTAACTGTACCAGTTGCCTGCAGGTTAAATCATGTTAATAACAGGCCACAGCAATGGCCTTTAACTTTTCTATTCTCCATACACTGCTGCAGCATTCCCCCAGCATTAGTGGAATCAGATGCAAAGGGACCAACCAGCTTGGAGCTGAAGCAAGAGGTGAAGGAAAGCACTATCGAATGAAAGATGGGGAAAAATAGGTTTGAAGAGCCTTTGGAAAGAGAAAGAAAAAGAAAACATAAGCAAAATAGGGTGAAGTAATAGAAAATAAGAAAACCAAGAAAAAACCCAAGTTTTTACTAACAACCTACTTCAAAATATTGTATATGAAAAAAAGGAAAATCTGATCCCAGACCTTCACTGCAGCCTTTTATTATCTACTCTCTGCTATCCTTTTTTAAACAGGATATTCTTCTGACATTAAAAAGGGAGTTCAGAATGGGATTCACAGCAATATGTAAATTCACTATTGGGATATATTAAAATGTAACTCATAATTTTTCAAGTATACAAACTTCTGATTTTCTGTGCAACAGATAAATACTTCTCAATGGGTTTTTTTCTGCTATACTGTTATTATTCACTGGTATTTTTTCCCAGAGGCTTGAAAGTAGCACTGAAAGTCTTTGTGCTGCAAATACTTCATAAATCTGAAGCGGCATATGAATTGCTGTGTGTTCTTCGTACTGCACATTCCTCCAAACATTTCTAAGAATACTTTTGAAAACCTTGTATATGAGGGAAATGTTAGAATATTATTTGCCCTTGCCTGAACATTTCTTCAGGATGCTGCGATTACTGACAGGATAGTAAGCTTTTTGAGCAGCTCCAATACTTTCTCAGAATACAGATATCAAATATTTCTTCTACCTGACCGCTGTATGAAGCTTTTCACCGGTAATTACAGCAGTGTCATACAGATATTCTTCAAAATTTGTGATGTCTGATTCAAAACCTATTTTTACCAAACATAATTTTCATAAACATGAACATATAATGAAAACAAGAACATATAATGACCTCAAGTTAAACCTCATGTCAAGACCCTACTTCTATACCTCTTTTTAAAGACAATCCTGCCAATTACCGTCATCTAATCTTTAACTATAGGTCAGGACATCAGATCTATATGCAAAGTTACACACTAAACAAACACCTGCCTCTCTGCAGAATCTTAATTTTTATTGATAGTAGCACGTTACTGTGCAAGAACTGCTCTGACATACAGTTCATGAAAGCAATTAAAACTGGAGTTTGAAATGGCAACTGCTGCTCTGCAGTCATGCACCTATGATTTGTTGGAAACACAGGAAAGAGATTAATACTCTATTAATATCATTTTGTCATACTGATCAAATCACATTACCCACATTTCTTTTATAAATCTGATAATACTGAACAAATCAATCTTACAGAAGTGTACCAATCCAGGTATTTAAATGTTATATAAACCTACCTGTTTCATAGGTGGTATTAAAGATCACGTTAAATTCACCAATCTTACGTAAACCCCAAGTTATACCATTTCAGATCTTCCAGCAGGGATGCACAGGCATTTCAGAGTATCTAATGCATATGAAACTCCCATGGAAATAACTTCACTTACGCTCTGACACAACGTCAAGAGGCATCCTGCTGCATCAGAAAAACACTGGTTACAACTGGGCTAGGGTTTCTTTATTATCTGTCTTCGTGGGCATTTACGAGCTCAAGAGCCTCGTATCACTAGGGGCTGTATGAATACAGAAGGAAAAGACAAGCTAACACAGGCTGCCTTCCAAGGACTTCTCTAAGAGCCCTCTGTGGGTGGCAAGTCAAATGTATGTGGCCAAGACACCTGAGACTCTGAAGACGCTGAGGAATCCTGAAACTTGATGGGAAAGCCCGCAAAGGTGCCACGAAGGTCTAAGTCCTCCTGTCCTGACTAATAGGACTGTAAGACAAACCAGTTTCCTCAAATGTATTTAATCAAACTCAGTTTTTTCCCTGCATAATCTCTCTACCTAGCTTCAGCCAAATACTGTCAGTGAGCATTTCTTAAAGGCCCATCTCTTTGTTCCAATTTTGCATCACGTTAGGGCACACGGTTTGGTACTGCCTGCTCGAGCACAGTGCTGGCCAGAGGGGCAGAGTTGGACCAAGTTAGGATACGGCCATGAAGTTGGGAGTGCAGAAACGGGTCCCGACAGTAAGAGAAACCTGTGAAAGAACTTATAATTTCTGTCTTTTTAGCTGAAAGCCAAGGTTTGCTACACCAGCTGTTAGGAGAGAAGGAGCTGATCCTCAGCTAATATAAAAAAGGAATCCCTGAGTTTTGAGCATCTCAGCCTGCTAAGGAGCTGGCTTGCCAGACGTGATAGCCGAGCTACTGAAACAGATTTGGCTCAACACTGGCAGTGCCACTGCCTGCAACTCAGAGAGAAGAGTCTTACCACAGGTAGCTACATGCAGGGCTGGGGAAGCTTGAAGCAATGTATTCTTCAACAGCCACACAAGACACCTTGCTCAAGTGCCGCTGGTCCTCCCCCTGCTGCAGCCTGGGCTTAATCATCTAAGCTTTTACCCTTACTGCCCTTATAGCCCTACTTCTTACTGCCAGGTTATTTTTTAAATGAAATATTGCTTCTCTGAGCCCAATTCTTATTTCGGATAACCACACCAGGACGTTAAACCCTCAACAGAGATAAAAAAATTGATAATCTAGCATGAAATTGCTATATAGATGGGCAAAGCATAAACTGCTGCTATGAAAAAGTGTGAAACACACTCAGGGAAAAAAAAAAAACCAAATAGGTGATGACTGGTGATGAGCTGGGGTGACCTCAGCACCGTCCCCCAGGACAGGCAGGTGGGAAGCTGGCTCCATCGACGGCTCTGAGGTGTCAGGGGATGAACCAGGGAGCGCAGACAGCAGCAGCAGGATACAGGGCTAGAGACGGGATGGGAGACAAGGCAACGCGGTACGTAGGTCTAGAGCACATCCAGGAAAATAGTCAGTAAGCCAGGACTGCTTATGGTGTAGCTCAGGGCACGATGAAGCACCCAGGCCCATAGATGGGGGTGAAGGGGGACCCAGTTCAGGGCACTGTTGATGCACTGAAGGTCCTGACGGCACATCAGCAAATGGCCAGCAAAGCACAGCACCCAGGCTTAACGAACATGACTCAAAAACTGGTCCAACTGGATACCTCTCCCTGCCACATAGTGAAATGCATGCGTATATTTATAGGGAAAACCAAACATGCCTTCTCAGGTGGCCCACCTTCAGAAAGAAAGTGGACATGTATGACCATGTTGCTTCAAGTCTAGAGGCAGTTGCAAAAGTACAGAAAGGAAAAATAACGTTATTGGTACAAAAACTAAAGCCCCACCTGCCCATCTTTAAACAAGCCTGGCTACAATATATATGGATCAGAAGGTCATCTTGTGTTGTCCACTACAAACTGTCCCTTTGACACTTTCCTTTATCAGAGGAGTGGGACAGGGAGGTGGGAACAGGTCTCAAGAACGTCACCACATAGCGTGAAAGCAGCCAAGGAAATGAGGCAACTGAATTCACAGAGCCAGGCAATGACAGGAACCCAACACAAAGGAAGGATGCTGGGAATAAACAGAAGGCTGCAATAAATATACCATTTGCATTCAAAATTGGCCCAGAAAAAACATGCCTCAGCACATGGAGAAGCAGGAGCAAGGTAAACCTGCTGGCAGGGTGGATTGATCTGTCCCTACGTCCAAGAAGTTACCTAGACAGCTTGCGTAACATGGAAGTCAGCTTTGCATTATCCACTGCTTTGATGCTGAATCCTTTTTAATACCTTTTTTTCCTCTTGTGTCAACTATATGGAAGAAGTATATTAGCCATGGAAATGTAATATTCAAAACTAAAAGCGCAGTTCAGTGCTGCACTTTATCACAGTTTGAGGCTTTGCTTTTGAATTGGTAAGGTAATTTCACACAGTTAACAATTTTGGACATTAGAGTCTTCTTCCTGCAGAGCTAGCATGAAAGGAAGCAATTTAAGCTTTTTCATTTCATCAGTGCAAATCAACAGGGAGCATTACTGAGGGCGTCAACTGTTCAGTCTCATGTTGGTTCAGAGTTCCCCTGCTTTGCAGTGACTGCAAAGAAATGTGACAATTATTGTGAACTCATACTTCAATTAGGAATTTTTCAGAGCGGGAATACAAATAATTGTCTTCTACAATCCTTTGTGAAGTTCTTAAATCACTGCTGGCTGCATATAAATAATACTTCACAATTTCTGAACAGCCTATATCTACTTCCAGAAGTCTTGAATGAGTTTTCTGCTACTTTGTTTGAAACCAGTATGTTTTGTTTAAATAAATATATAACCAGTAAGTTCTATTTAAATATTCATTTTATATTATTTATTTATTAAATAGCTATTTAAATTAACCATACCAGTTCAACAACATACTTAGGGAGTGGATTACTTAGCAATCAAGCCCGCACTAAAATCTGTATTCTAATAGAAGCTGCGTGACTCAACCTGAAATGTCACATAATGTTTTCTTCACCTCTCTTCTCTCCCATCATGTTTTTGATGAAGCACTGTGTACCTGAAATATAAAATGGTATTTTTTTCAGCCGCTGACTTTCAGAGAATGGATGATTCCAACAGCTGAATCAATTGCTCGAAGTAAACTCTCTTCACATTCTTTTAGAAGAGTGCTAGAGACAAATGTGCTCCTTGATGGAAATCCCAACTCGAGATCCTTCCAGAGAGTAAAATTGAAGAAGAATAAGAGGAGTTCCTTCGTTTCTAGAGCAGAAAGAAATTTGTGGCCTTAGCAGCTGTTTAAAGATAACACTCGACAATGCAGGGACCACGATCTGATTTAAGGTGGCTGCAAGAGAGTTCCAGAGGACTATGCTTCTCAGGAGCTGCTACAGCCTACAGCCAGCAGAGACGAGCAGAACAGCTTTCCTAACAAACCCAAACCATCTCTGGCTTTATTCACTTCTGTGCACGTTCCCCAGGACATTAGGAAGAGATTGTTATTCAGGATGTATCTACAGGCCTTCCAAACGCTTCATGCTCCTCACTGTCATATAACTTCTGCCTGTGAGACCTGGTCTTCTGGGTCTTGGGATACAGTGGTTGTCATACAGATGTATAATTTCTAAACCGAACAGATTATAGCTCTTAATAATTTATGATTACAGATAAATACATTTCTAACAAGAGGAGGTGAACGCCTTTTTTTCGGCCCTTAAACAGCTGCACTTCTTCAGGCTCATTACAGTCTAATGATGTACCACTACTGCAGTCTCCATTTTATATCAACTACAGAAATAATGACAGAACCAGTAGCAAATTTGTCTAAGGTCACAAGCAGGAACCAGCATCATGCTGAGTACAGTGTGACCCCAGTAGTGGTCCTGTGCCAGGACCTCTGTCTCACCACTACCACCCTCTCTCAGAAAATGTTAGGAACTGAAGAACGTGACAACTTCTTTCTGCGTAAAACGTAATTGTGAAATGTGTCTGTTGTGTAAGTCGTGGGAAAGGCACATCGACAAATGATGTAGCATGGTTCAGATTTATTGCCCCCAAAAGGACAGACAGCTTGCAATTACTGCGGAGAGACACACACCTCCCGTCAGCACGCAAACTGTGACAACCACTGAAGCTGGTCATCCACACCCTGGACCTCAGCCTGACACTGTTCCACCTGATCCCCTGGAAGCACATATTTGATCTAATGGGTGCTCATTATTGTAACCCGGCTGCCTGTCATTAGTCAAAAAGGCAGGAAAACACAAAAGAAAATGTGATGTGTCTAAGGTTTCCCTATAATAAGGAAACATAAGGTCAGCACAATACTGACTTGACTTTATACCTACCCACCTCTGAATGAGCGTAAAAAAAACTCCCTCAAGGCAAATAAGGACTCTAATCTGCACCTGTGGAGCAGACTGAAAGAGAAGCCAAGCAGCTTTAAAAAAAATAATAAAAAAAAATAACCTTGGGAAGGGGAAATGACCCGTGAAGTTTTCACAGACGAAGGTCACGGCGCACTCCCTCCTGAGGAAGTGGTTAAAACCATGGGATACTTGAAGACATTAAAAGTTTCTTCTTCCCTTGACAGGTGGAACATTTAAATAAAGAAATGCCAGCACAGAAGGCCTGGGAAAATGGGTTTTTCCTTTTCTGACCAGACAACAAAAATCCCCACTCTGCACATCCACCTTCTCTTGATGCTACATGTACTCCTCTTGCAGGCCCTAATGCTGTTACATACCGTGCCATTACATCAACATAATTTCAGTGGAGTCATGCTTTCAGTGAACTCTATGTCTACCATGAAATAAGTTGACCTGACCGTTCAGATGTGGGTTGCTTTCCTTCGGTAGCCCAGCTCACCCACCAGTGCTCCAGAGCTCTGGATACTCAACTACATGATGACAGAGTATTTTAGGTGACATAATGCCGTGAAGAACCCACAAGAGCAATAAAACACTAACAAAATCTCAGTCCTCACGTGTCTACTTATATGGCTGTATATGCACTTGCTCATGGTAGGTGTGCGTGACTCTTCACAATAGCATCCTTTCTGCAAGGAATAAATGCTGAAAACAGATCCTTGCCAACCCAGCATGGCAGCATGATCCCTACACACCACAATTTCCCCTGGATGGATGTCCGCCTAGGGAACTTTGCACATCAGCATACTGGCATAGGAAATTATTTAGGCCAATCCTAGAGTAAATCATTACTCTCAATGGGTCTTAAAGCAGAACTGAAGCCCAGAGGAGCACAAATACCCAGGCATGCCCTCTCAAGGCACACTGCCTAGCTGGCTGCCCACACAGAACCCAGTGCTGCTCGATTCGCGCTTTCTGTATTTTCTTTCATTTCACATTTCTTAACACAGTTCTTTTGCTTTGTTTTTCAAATAGCATGTGTCACTGAAGGAGTAAGAGGATATGACAGTGAAACATTTAAACTTTTTCTTCTTTCCACCGTCGACCATCTTCATACATTAACACCATACAGAAAGTTCATTACAATTACTCTAGAGTAACAGAAGCACAGAATCATTTGGGTTGGAAAAGACCTTTAAGATCATCAAGTCCAACCATTAACCTAGGAGTGGCAAGTCTGCCACTAAACCATGTCCCTAAGCACCACATCTACATATCTTTTAAATACTAGAAACAAAGCATTTACTAGTAAGTGTTCCATAAAAAAACTTACAGTAAAGGCATACGTAAAGTAACAAGACAGTAAAACTTTTGAATTAAAGTTTTCTTTACAGCCATTAGTCATGTCTGTCCTGTTTTTCTGTCATGACAGTATTTTATTAAGAAAATTCAAAAAGAGGGAAGTATGTCTGACCTTGTTTTCTCAACTAGCCCAAGACCAAAAGACATTTCAGCAACAGCAGATCAGCAGTGCCTACATTTTCATGGGAAAACAAAGACGATGCTAGGAATATGCCAGTTAACAAGTTAAACCAAAAAAAGTGAACACTCTATGGAAGAATGTTAAACCGTATTTCTTCTTCAGCTAAGAGAATTGCTAGGGAGTGCAGAAGTCATTCATCGCTATTTGTGGAGCCAGGTTGAAACAGTGAACGTGACCAACCCTGCAGAGCAGGCTCCTATGAAGATCTTTAGATCTGCACATCTTTGAGCTCTGGGATGGTTTATGCATAGCCTCAAGTCCCCTGCTGCACAGCCACCCTATTGTGGTCACTATCTAAACCTTCACAGAGGCTTTTTCTCAAGCTTTCACCCTATAAATAATAAAAATGCCTTCAATAACTTGAGTATAAAGCGAAAGGTCCTTTTGGGGGGGAAGGGTTTACAGAAATAAACAACTGCATAAAGCCAGTTGCAAAAAAAAATTATGTCCTGCTATTCAAAAAAAAAGCATCATAGTTAACTGTATTATTGTGTGACTGTCTCCTCAGCTAACACTTCTCTTTATAACCAGGACTTTAATTACTGGCATTAGAACTGGCTGCTTAGTTTTGCATAAAACCGACCTCTCTGCACTGCTATGGGAGCCTTTTTATAACTCTTTACTGATGCCCTGAGGAGCAAGTGACTTGCTTTTAACTCACCCTGGCTTAAAGAAAAGAGCACTCCATATACCTCCAGACATTTCACTGCATATTCAGATCTTTCAGCCCAAAAAACAGGAACTAAAATGCAAGTGTAGATATAATCTGACCAGTATTGGTTATTCTCTATTGATCTACAGAACATAAGGGCTTGTTTATCTCAAACACCATCAGTGAAGCCGCAAAACAGTTTATCTAAACCTGACTGCTTTCACAGTCTCGGAGACGTTCTTCTTGGGCTGAAATTTTCCATGATTTTGCTCCCATACTGGGGTGAACTTTTTTCACCCTGAAGTCTGAGGAAAGTTCTCCTCAGGATTTTTGAGTCATGCAAGAGAACAGTAGAAAGGGGAGTAGGGAAGAACGAGGACTTCCCTCCCTCTCATTTTGCACATGTCAACAATTCCTTTCCTCACAAACTTACAAACACCTTTATTTTAGACGCCTGTGGAGTGATACACTCCAAGGGTAGAAGGAATCCCTCGGATCATACAGATCTACTGCTTTTGTAACACAAGGTAAAGAAAGTCATCCTGTAATTTCTGCACCAAACCAAAAATGTCTACTCAAATGACAGGATATTCTACATCAGCATTTCCAGGGTTGATTTCCAGATTGCAAGTGACAGAGAATCCCCTACTTCCTACAGGAGGTTTATTTTGGATTATTTTTGCCAACACTTTTTATTTCTCTGACAAGGTTTTTTATAATTCATTGCATGATAAAGTAGGAAGTAGCTCAGAGGAAAAGAAAACCCAAATAACTCCAAGGCATTCTGAGCATGCAACAGCCAAAGTCTTCAACAGACCAGTATAGGAGCAAACATCCTTATGGTGTTGTAATGCATATTCTACCTGTTGTGTACTGCCCCATCAGAAAGGTAAGAAGAAGAGGAGTTGGAACCTACTTTAATTAAAACTCACTGAAAATACCAGGGTTAAAATATTATGATACTACACAGAGGTAGATTCCTCCCCTCCCCCTGCCCCCCCGCCTTATTAAAAATATTTAATTAAATGCAGGAAGAGCATGAAGATTTCTTTCCAAAAATCTTAAAATGCAGAAAAGACATGAAAACACAAATATTTTGAGGACCTTAATTTCCCTTTGACCTTTCCTTCACGTTGCTCTGACTTTCTTGGTGTTTCTGGTTTACCCTAGAGCTAGTTAAAGAGAAACTGGACCAATGGTTATTCCAGCTATATTCCTGCTATATTCCTACCTCTGCTTCATCATGCATCACCAAGTATTTTGAGGCAGAACATTTCCCACCCTAAACGTGCTCCTGGAAAAATGTTCTGCTGCAACACTAACTAATGGCAAAGGCTGGCTTCCCTGACTGCAAATACAGCCAAGGTCCACTGGTCAAAAATAAGGCAGATTTCCACGATTTTTTTACTATGATGCAGTTAAGTTCCAAGTTATTTTGAAGTAAGTATTTAGCTTATAACAAAACTATATATTGATCTGCTTTCCTAAAAATAAAATGGGAATAGAGGAGATTTCACACATACCATATGACAGTCGATGTTTCTATGGAAATACCAGCCTTGAGTGTCCCCGAAATGAAAGCCAAAACAAACTTATTTTTCCTACTTCACTTGACCATGTAAGCTTAATGCTGTATCACAGTAAGTGTACATCACATGTTGCTAAAACATTTAAAGAAATCTCTTCTAATACTCAATTGGGCAAGTTATATTCCTGATAACGGGAGATCCTTGAGGAGCAAAGCTGGAATAGCTCGTGAACTCAAGCAGCGTGGAAGGACAATGTAACACTTGCAGCAACTTGCAAAAAAACAAATGTGAAGAGAAAAATCTGTTCCACAGCCCCATGTGGCTACCAGGCAGTAAAGCTCTGATGCCAAGGCTGAGACAGCCTTCAAGCAAAGGGCACCCTCCACTCCAAAGCTGCAGAACGTGTCCGGGTACCCCAGAGACGGCCAAATCTCTTCAGACGAGACTGACTGCAAGCACTCACGTGGCCTTTGCACTGCCACCTCAAGAGGACATCTTCCTCATGGCCCTGTAGATATTCTTGTGCGCGCAGAGGGTGAGCAAGAGGGGGGACTACAGACCAAGGCTGAAGTCCAAGAACTTAAGTCTTGGAAGAAACCTGGACTTTGTGTCATATTGATGAGCACCTGAATGACTTCTACACGATGCTATTTCTGTCCTATCTCCCAGTCTTTTTGCAAATACCCTTATGGCTGTGACCTCTCTTTTCCTTTCTGCTGAAGGCCGGAGGGCCACACAAGACCGAGAACATGACACCCTGTCAAATCCTGAACTATTTATTTTGAGACAACAAAAATGCAATAATGTTTTCCAAAGATTAAAGCCTTTAGCATCAACCTCTCTGCACACAAAGGCATGCAAAAGAAATCTGTCGCTTCCAACATGTGGAAACAAAACTCTGAATTCCCATAAGAAGTGACAGTCATTACTGGCCAATGTGAATTGCAGAATTTTCTCTCACACCGCCTGCAGAATTTTTCCCCAGATCATGCTCTCCAAAATATGGGCAAATTAGTCACATTTATTAGGGTGTGAAAGTAGTAAGACAGATGCTTTATTGTAGGGTGCGGTGCTTCTACATAGTCCTTTGCTTATTCAGCTTAATCTGGTGAGATGCGAACAAGATGTGCCTCTGTCAGCCCGGTGCTGTGCTAGGGCCCCAGCAGTGCCTATCACATTGTCCTCTTCAGATCAGAGTCTCCCTGGCTTGAAGCGTAGGTGGAGCAAGTGACAGCCCATCTGCAGAAGCATAAAGCCCATAAAACAGGCTTCACACAGACAAAATTCTGTATTCCAGGGGATAAAGTGACGCAACCAGCTGTTACGCAGACATGGCCCTTGTTCAAGCCAATATGGTAGGTGACATCAAGCTGCTCTCAAGACAAGGGATGGGATGCCCTCTAGCCTTCAGACCTTTTCTAACAGCACCAATGCACTTTCTCTTAAAGCCTTCAGGGAGGAACGAAGCTGTCTCCTCTTTTCAGACTAGTTTCAGGGAAGCCAGCATATGAACAGAGATCCAGCCTAAAAACTTGTGGAAAGGCAGCTGCCTCCTATTCTGCTTTCCTTCTCTTTTCTTTCTTCATACCCAAGCATCTTCCTCCCAAGCGATCCAAAAGTTCTTCAGGCAGCTTTTGGGTAGTTCTACACATACAGTCATATTAAAATAATGTCGTTTTTCTCATTTATATTTTCCAGTTTATCTCAATGCAATCCTGCCTGTGAAGAGACTCTTATTTTAGAAAAAAGCACAGGCTGTTTTCATAAAACACAAAAACTTCTACACGTCTATTCTGAAAAAAGACAGTTCACGCGACAGCTTTCGCTAAAATAAAAAGGTGTGAATTAAAACAAGCTTCATTATGTTTGCGAAAATTAATCTCTTTATGAGCCCTAAATGAGAACACGGTTCGCTTTCTTCATACCTCTCTCTCAAGCAATAATTTCAATAGCCAAGGACACAGATGGCAGCAAATGTTGTTTCGTAAAGGACCCCCTCACTGTATTTCTTTCCTTGGTAGAAGAGATTGAAATTTCATTTGTTTGCCTCCAATCCAAGCCATGAATCATCTCTGTTATCAGTAGAAAGGTGGGAGAAACTGAAACAACAAACTGTACAAAAAACGGTGCGGCAACGTTTAAATACAACTTAATAGGCAAAACCTCCCAGAGTTCCCCTTGAGCCGACCCAGTCACGCTCAAGACCTTCTCCTTAAAATCTCGTGGTTTGCGTGTATCTATACCTGTAACAGTGCCTATCTCAGTATATATTTCTAGCTTCAGTTCGCAGATAAAAGCTAAGGCCTCAGACCTCAAAGCTACTAAAAAACCTAATTACTATGCAGGCAGGAAAATCTTACTAATTTAAGAGCAGGAGTTTCTTAACTAACAAGCTAAATCGTTTCCAGGATTGGATCTCATTGGTGTAAATGAGGTTCAGAAAGCTCGTTTTCTTCCTCCCCGCTTTCAATTTGGAGATACCTTCAAACGCTAGAGTGCCATTCCTCCTGCCTGCTGGGACCCAGCCAGCTGGAGATGGCATTTGACGCTCTGTGCTACCACCTGCAGTCCACTTGCAGCCACCACAAGACAACCGAACTGGGGACTGAAAACAGCTGCTGTTTGCCCTGCCAAGGGAACGTAGTAGGAACCTCCCTCCTGTTGCGTGTGAAGATCGCAGGGAAGAGGCAACAGCTTCCCAAGGAAAGGATCAGGAGACACGGGAAGTGTGAAGAACGGTGGGAAGGACGCCTGGATCCAACAGCAAGTTGGAACAGAGGTTGTTGCATTTACACTTGGCGCTTTGCTTTCAGGAGGGACATTGATGGGGTCTGCCGACTGTCTTCCTGTATGCCTGGTGTTGAAAATTGTGTCTTTAGAAAACGAAGCATTATTTTGGTAGAGAAATGTTTTCCTTAAAACACTCTGGTCTGCTTCAAGATGTTCTGTCTTGCAAAGGTTTATTTGTTTTACAGGCACACTCGCCTGGGTCTATTAAATTCAGGACTCCCACAATGGTTTTCCCTTTCTTCGTTCCACCCTTTGCAGCTGCAGAACAGCATGATATATTCATAAGAAAATAATGGAAAAAAACTTTGATTTGCTTTTCAAACTTTAATCCAATAAAATTGTTTCCCTGTTTGGTTTTTTCCCCCTCACGAGAGTCCAAACTCCTCAGGAGTTACGAACGCCGTGTTCCACTAAGAGGAGCTCGGGACCTTACAGAATCCAGCCTTTAATACGTAGATTTTTCATGACTGTTTGCAGGATGAGATATGGTCTTTAAAATACAAAGTAAGTACAGGAGCCCGAAGCCAGGCTCTGTTCCCAGCTTTCCAACTGTACAGTTCTTCACCTCTGGCCAAAATGCTGAGCTTCTCTAACTGCTATGAAACAGGATCATGAAATGCAAACAACTATAGACAATCCTTGAAATCTGCACAGGAAAGTGTGATTCTTATCTGGAGCAATTATCTGTCTCCCTCTCTATGCTATACATACATATAAATATTCCTCTAGAATTTTTAAAAAAAAATCCAGCTTTATTCTGGTCTCATCTTTGAACTCATATACAAAAGCCACCACTGAAATGCAGGCATTATGTAAAGGATGAAAGAGCAAATGTTTGGACAGGGATGCCGGAACAGCAACTACTTGTATAAAAAACCTACTTGGTCTGTCAAAGGTCTTGGTCAAGCCCTTAAGTTTCTCCTTGCCTGAGCTTCCATATGTAGAAGTGGAATAAAACAATCTGGTACTATAGTAAATGCATCATTATTTCTGAGGCGCGTAGATCTTGCAGTAAGTAGGAAGCTTCTAAATACAGCTCTGGTAAGCAAAGTACAGAGGATTTCACCTGACGGCTGGCTTTTCCAGCTCTGCATCTCGCCCCATTCTGGACGTTATCAGCACTTCAGAGGGGAAACAGTACCCATGACGTGCCTGTGTACCAGGTACCTCCGTTCACACATTCCTTCCCTCCAATACACACACACACCCCCCACGCACACAGAAAATCCAACTTTTCCTACAATCGCTGAGCTTCCAGCAAGTGAACACACTGCCTTTTTTGCCATCCTTGCTAAGGAGGGACAACACAGCAAGATGGTTCTACATAGTGAGAATGTTTCAAGAGCCCTAGGCAGAAAGATATGCAGAAAGCAACCGTCTGAGGTTACAGAAGTATGGTCCCAGTCCCCACCCAAACAGGCTCCCCGTGGGATTCAGTGAGAGCTAACACTGAGGAATCCTGGCAAGAGTTTTACCTTAATGAGAGAGGTCACAGGTCTCTGGTTAATCAAAAGAAGCCATTAGGAAAATGGGAGGAAAGCACATTCAATTCAAGTAAAAATCCTTCCAAAATAATTGATATTCAAAGTGTGTTTGTATTACTCGAAGAACTTTAGTTTTCTACCACTTAAGGCTTTCCTTATTAAAAGCCTCGATTTCACATCATAAAGCTTTCAGGGCTTTTCTACTAGGAAATTAGTCTAATTTCATTAGTTCTTGACTATATTCCAATTCCAAGCAAAAGTAATGCATTATCAGGAAACAGATATCCTTAAAATCAATTTTTTGGTGTTATTCTATTAAGAAAGCAGCTAGCACAATCAGAAGTGTCTAGCACAATTGATTTACCTGTGTCTCTCTGGTGAAAAATATCTTTCTGTAGCTTTCTGAGCTACAGGGACATTGTCCCTCACTCCACTCATTCTCTGAAAATAAATCTCCAGCAAGCAATTTTGCTTTGTAGAAGTCATGGTAACATCAGGATGTCTCCCCATACAAAAAGATTACTGCCTGGTTACCTAAGTTCAGGACTGTGTAAATCTTTCACGTGTCAAGACAGGTGTTGGCCATTTTTTTATCCCTTTTCAGCTGAGAAAGCAAAAAATCTGAGGAATTGAGATAAGATTTTAGCAGTCCTCAAGCCACAGAGAATCAGAAAATTTATGCATTTGACGCGTCATCCTTTTGACAGACCAGCTCAAAACAATGCTACTGAACATTGTCAATACAACTGTCCATTTATTTATGGGTCTTTTCATAGAAAGATGTCCAGTGTTTAATAGCTTTGTAAAGGGAAGGGGCATAAAGTTACCAAACAAAGTTATAAAGTCCTCAGATAAACCTTCTAAACGTACGAGGCCCGATTTTCTTCTCCTCTATCTGTGACTCATGGGGAATTAAATGCATTTCTGGGTTTACCGTTGACAGAAGAAGATCAGAGCTGACTTCTCCCAGCAACTTTTGACTTGGCTGCGACATATTAAATCTAGGAGTCCTAAAACAAGCTACCTGACAAGGAGGAGAAGAAAAAAAAAAAAAAAAAGGGTTTCTAGCAGTAGTTACTCATATTAAGTGCACTATGCGAAGGGTATCTGCACTTTTACAGCTGCCTGTTTGTAACTCAGCCGCTCCAACGGGAATAATCAACCCCTCGCCTGCAGCAGCAGCAAACCTTTCCCCAGCGGCCAAACCTGCATGCCCAGAACCCGATTTGGGAGCCCGACTAACGCTAGGAGTCGGTGAGATGGTTGTTGCCGGGGGTTGAGGGGGGGTGGGGAGGGGTGTGCTGAGCGCCCCGCGCCACCTTTCGG
>VZSF01000894.1:53335-65813 GCA_013398295.1 Chionis minor
GGCGGGGGGGAGGTGTGCACGTCTGAGCGTGGACCCGCCAAGGGCCGGAGCGGGAGGGACGGGGCGGAAGGTGATGGGGGGCCGGAGCGCCTCTCCGGGGGGGAAAGGCTGGGAGAGCCGGGCGCCTTCAGAGATGGCTGCGGGGGGGGGGGGTCTCATCAGTGCCTAGAGATGCCTAAAGGGCGGGTGTCGGGAGGGTGGGGACAGTCTTTTCGGTGGTGCCCACTGACCAGCAGGACAAGGGGCAACGGGCACCAGCGGGAACACAGGAAATCCCATCTCAACGTGAGGAGGAACTTCTTCACTGCAAGGGTGGCAGAGCCATGGAACAGGCTGCCCAGGGAGGTGGTGGAGTCTCTGACTCTGGAGACATTCCAAACCCACCTGGACACCACCCTGTGCAACCTGCTGTAGGTGGACCTGCTCTGGCAGGGGGTGTTGGACCAGATGATCTCCAGAGGTCCCTTCCAACCCCTAACATTCTGTGGTCCTGTGAAGGACCCACAGAGAAGGTTCTGGTCCCACATGTCCAAGAGGTTCAGGGACCCCTCGTCCCTTACCCCTGGGAGCTTCCCCTCTCCTGCCACAACGCCCTGGCAGCAGGGGAGAAGGTGTGAGGGGCTGGAGGGCCACCCGCGTTAGCCCACCTGCAGCACTTCCAGTTTGGCTTGCACAGCGCCAACCATACTGGCACGCTCGATGTCTAGAGCCGAAGAGGGGCAGCGAGCTAGCCTAACCCCACACAGCCGCACGGCAGAGCAGCCAGCAGCTCTAGGAAAATGCTTAATGTATTTTTATGTTGCTGTTTCATCTCCGCGTGGCTCCGTTCAGAGAATGGTACAGCTCCTCATTTTCATCAATATTTAAAGGCTGCATTCCTGGAGCTCTCTCTCTAGGAAATTAGCATCTCCAGCAAGAAACAGCAGGCTGGGGAGCTGCTAAAGAAGCCTTTTCTTAGCTAAAAACAATAGTACTGCTCAGTAATGACGAGCCAGAGTGTGTTTCTAGGTACGTGGACACTCCACCTCAGTAACTGCCTTTCAGTAGAACAGTAAATCACCACCATTGTTTAAGGTGAAATGTATCATAAAACTTTAAATTCCAAAAAGATTTTTGTGCCATACACGGGAACAAAGGGTACTTCATGTGTTGGTCGGGTTGTTCGCATTGACTTCATGCAGTTGCATAGCACGTGTTTCGAACACTTTTGGAGAGCAGGACCCCAATATGGTAGCAGAATTACGCACTACGCTTGCCTCCGGAAGCAAACCACTCAGTACACAAACTCTGATTTATGCCGCTATCTAGGCTGAAGGAAATGGAAAACTCGGGAAACCACAGGGAAAGCTGGGAATCCACAGCGTTGAAATAGCTTAGCAGACAGTTATGTGCATCGGTTATAACGAACCTCCTATCACTTGTGTGCCACTTTTTCCTCTTAGCTGAAAGGAAATCTTGCAAAATACCATAAACCATAAATAATCCATAGCTCAGGGAGGTTGTCCTTCGGCGGAGGGGCTGCCACTTCTGCTTTGTAAGGAGCGTTTGCAAGCTGCCCCTGCCAGAAGGACCCACAGTGAAGTGACAAGCGTGAAGGCCCGTATGCTGCAGACTTACTAGAGCATCCCTCCTAACAGCAAGATCCTTATTTCCCTCATAAAAATCTCTCACTGGCAGTATCTGAAGTTACAATTAGTATTTTCAAGAATTTGGCTGCATCTTCAGGAGGGTTAAGATGTGTTGTGCTTTATATGCAATATTATACATTAAACAATACACAGTGTATTACACAATATACGCTATACGGGCAACATTTTTTTGTTGCATAGGATATTTGCTTTCTTCACCTGTTTCGGATGAGAAGCTGACAAATTTTACAAGTGAATGTTACCGCTTCCAACCATCAAGGTTCAGCAAGCACTTCCCATTTTATGATTGCAGCAGGTATTTTGAAGGCCCAAATAATATCTTTGAGGTAGAACAACAGCGAAAATTTATAGGTAAATGCACTAATCTAGAGTGTTGTATTGAATCGCAAGCCAAATATGCTAGGTGATATCTTCAGCAATGTGATCTAAAATTAGTAAGTCTGGTTCACAGGTGTATCTCAACAAAACTGTCACAGCGTTAGAACCATCAGCAGCATGGTTCAAACTTTGGCTGTTTGAAGGTTGTCATTAAGACTGCCTCTCCCCTTCTGTCACAGTAATGCCACAAATTTACTTCAGAAAGGCTGTGAACCTTTTTATTCTGCAAATCTGCCTTAGTAGCGTGAAGACTCTACACCAGCAGTAGAAATCCGATTCACTTTCAAATAAAAAGTGCTGTAAATGCCCTGTGCTGTGCAAAGCTCTGCATCCCATCCCCGACAACATGCAGTAACGACAACCTTGAAACCATACTCTGTTGTAATTTCCAAACGTACAGCCTCCAGAGAGCACACTAACCCCTTTCAGGTACCCTGCAGACAGTGCTGCAATCACGTTACTTCAGGCATTGCTTTAGAATACTTAAATCTGCTAATAAGCTAGTGACTGGAGAAAAAAAAAAAGATAGCAATAGACAGGTAGGTAGTTGTTTCAGTATGGAAAGTTCCCAAGGAGTCTGAGATGAGAGGAGATGGAAGGAGTCAAGCCATCCAGGACAGGTATTATCAGGAGTGCTAGAGAGTTCAGGGCAGTGTGAGATAAGGTAATAAACTCTCCTGCTCCAGATGTTAAACTGATCCAACAGAAACTAAAAAATTAAATTAAAAAGAATATTAAATTATAAAGAAGCCGAAGACATTACACTATGGAAAGGAGCATTGTCTTTCCTTGTTGCCTCAACTATTGGCCCAAATAAAGTGGCCACTTGCCCCCGTGGGGAGACCTTGCCCAGTGTTGGATGGAACGTTTTCTTCTCCTCTTCACAGCAATTTTGTATAAAAGATACATGAAGACTCTATGACCACATTTTAATGTTATTGCTTGCTGGAGTGAGGTTTGAAAAAGTAGGTTCAGCTCCTCTGTGGTTTTAAACTAAAGTAGGTCATCTTTCCCATTCAGTGCTCCTAGGAGCATGCCTTTCCTGCTCCAGAAATTTAAAAAAACTAAAAGGCATCTGCAGGTCATTAAAATAATTTCCCCTTTTATATTCTGCTTGTGTAATTCCACACAAATCTTTTCTCCTGTCTTTTTACCATCCATATAGGAAATGTACGGACATGCTAAAAAATACATCGTTAAAAAAATGGCTTCTTCCTCTGACTCAAAGGCCACACTGTGGTATATCGACTGCACGTAAAAGTCAATTTGATTTTAAGTCAGTCAAATTTGATGACCTGAAACTCTTTATGCCTGTACTACCTGAATCAAAAGGGGAGGAAAAAAAGGACAATTCTTTTATGTATAGATCTTCATTTTCTTACATAAGAGCAGACATGCTCTTATGCAGACATGGATTAGGGGAGCACACAAATATTTTGTCAGCCTTCTAAAACTGCATTTTTTAAGCCACGTGTGAATGTGCTGTGTGATCTCAGCAGGGTTCCCATGATCACAGCAGTGCATCTAAGCAGTGTATACCCGTTTCACGCTGCACTGGATTTCAGAGGTGCCGAGCTGTTCAGCACCTCCAAGACCATTTTGTTGGGCATACCAAGCGAGGACATGGCAGCCTCTCCACTGGCACAACATGTGGGCTTTCTTTGAAGGAACCAGAAGATCCAATTACACTGTTTCCGTACTAGTTTCTAGGATGGAAAACTTGATAAGGGACGTGAGCACGCATCTGCCAGAGCTGGGATGTCTCACTGATACCCATCTGCTTTTCTCTTATCAAAAGGAGCATCCCGAGGCTGCTGGTGGCTGCATGTCATACACGTCGTGATCTCTTCCTGTTGCGCATGGCTATTCTTCTTTTTGCACATCAGGCAGAAGCTTTAGCGTAGCAGAAAGTCTTTGTAATTTGGCCGAGGCATGGGAAACAAATCATGCCTTTGGTTTTAATGTAAACATTAGCAAAATGCGCACAACGCTCTATTCCTTCTAGACTAAATAAAGCCAACATTAATTTATGGGTTTTTAAACACTTCACTGTCAGTTATGTTCTAGAGGCCTTGAATTTTTACTCAGAAAATGCATTTATTTTTTCATGACAGGCTGTCTGAGCAGCTTGGGAAGAACCAGCAAGGGAATATGTAGACTGTCTCCATACATGGTTGTGCCTCTGAGAAATAACTCAGCCTGGAAAATCAGGCAGAAAGGTACAAGAAGAGAGAGGGAAAAACACACACATATATTTTTCTTTTCAGAAATAATAATACATTTATGATTTCTCTTGGTATAAAATCTTACAGAGGTGGAGTCTGAAATCTTACAGGACTGAATCATCAGCACTCTTGCAGACATTTGAGGGAATATTCAAAGATCATTTTATAAGCCTTGATATACAGCTGACTTTGCAGAGATTGGTGAAGCAGCACACGGTACCACCATAAACCTATCCACAACAGAAAGCAGCAAAGTCTATTCGAGTTCAGCCTGTGCCCAGGATTTCTGACTCCACACACGGACTTTGATCAGTGCAATTATGAACCAGCCAGCATCTCCTTAGCATGAAAACAGACTAATTGTCCTTCTTAGGTGTATGAAGGACTGGCTTTAGGGCTGAGCAAGATAGATCCTAGGATGCTTCTTAGGAAGGAAAATCCATAAATTTCCATTCCATGGAAAAATGCAGCACTATATAAAATGGAAAATATTGGCACAGTAAATAAAAAGTTATTTGGAGGCACAAAATGAGTGCAATACATAACACGTCTAATTTTCCCCAGTCCTAATTCCTACTCTAGTTCTGCTTCTAAAGTAAAACAGAAAATTCAAAAAAAAAAATGGTTTCATCAAGGCTGAGTTCAACTTGCTATTACATTCACACTGTTAGATTTCCAACATAATAAATCATCCTATTTTAATCTTGTCATCTTTACAGCCCCAAGGCAAACCCAGTTCATGCACAAATCACTTTAACCTCTTTCCACAGGCACATCTCACAGTGTTTGCTACAAATTGCATAACATGTCAGCACAAAGATTGCCTCATGGAGTTTTCCTTGTCCGGTTTCCCTTGCAGTGCAGTGGTGCGGAGCTCCAGCTTCCCTTACTTGAGGACAAGACCCAGAGAGCTTACCCAGTGTCATATATTCGCTACACCAGTACTGCCTTCCTTTCCCCTTATTGAGAAGCGATGCACAGTAAATACTTTTGCTTCTTAATCGGAAATTCGGATAAAATTCATTGGCAGTGTGTCTAAAGCACATGGGTGACCATCACTGCCATAGAAAAGAGGGAAAGGAGGACAGAAAGATGACGTGTCACATCATTGCCCGTGTTTTCCATGGCTGCCAAAGACCTATCCAGGGTTCTCAAACATATCCATTCGTGAGGGTTTTTTCACCCTTTGAGCACATGCTTTCATAAGCTTTGGGATTCCCTCCAAATGACTTCAATAAAGCAGAGCAATTATTTCCCTCACATAGCAATGATACTACTGTTTGCATTTATGAGTGCATCAATTAAAGGTTTAAGTGAGTTTATTGCACTTAGAGCAAAGACAGCATCTGCTCGGGTTCTGCTGACCCCAAACGACAGAGTGTAGCGCAGTGTGCCAAGTGACCATAACCCTCATTTGAGAAAATGACGTGTCTCAAACATCTGGAGCGGCACAAAAATAAGAACAGGACATGGGTGGGAACAGTGACTTGAAGTACTTGCTATCTTCACTCTAGATCAAACAGCAGCGTATGCTGCTGAAATGGCTGTGCTCAATCTCCGATTCACTGAGAATTATCCTGCATTTTAAGAAAATTGCAGCTATTATTGAGAAAAGTAAAGTCTGTGTTTATGGATTAGTTAACATGAAATAATATCTATCCTTGAATAAAAATATAAAATATAGAACAAAGCAAAGGAGATTCTCTTTTCAAATGTTTACTGTTTATGAAGGTGTTACTCTTCACACAGAGTATCTAGCCCTTCATATTTAACTGATTTGCTGTAAAAATCCCTCACTGTTTTTAACTTTAGTAGTACAACGCTACTGCATCTCATGGAATTATTAGTGTAATCTTACACATGATCTCTTCTTACCATCGCTCCTTTTTGCTTTCAACTTAGAAAAGATGAGAAAAAACAAAAATGAGGTAGCAATAGTCCCCGTAACAAGTTAAATTTACCAGACATTAAATTGTTCCATGGCAAGGAAGAGAACGACTAATATAGATGAGGATGAATACTGTAAATAACTTAGATAAACTGAGATAGGCAGCTATTTTGTTGGTAGATACAGATGTCAAATATTCCAAAGGCGAGCTATCTTTACCGTTGTCTCCTGAGATTTCTAAATCAGAGGAAGGATGTGAGTTAAGTGGATGACAGGCGCAGCAGGTGGTGTTCCACTGGCACGCATGCACACTCACCATCTCCATCTACTATATCAGCTGGTTGATTAATTAGTTGCAGCTCAATGATTTCAGGTGGAATTTACTGCTTGTTGTTGGCGAGGTTAACAGGAATACTTGAAGCAAAGCCCAGTACAGTGCTGTACTAGGGAAAGCGAGAGGTATCAGAAATCTCCACCAGCCAAAAAGCCAAACCAAGATTTAAACTTCGTAATAAAGTCAAGCAGTGTTGAACACACACAAGGAGGCTGTTTTCACTGGTGTTGCAAGTGTGTTGTTTGCCTCAATCATCCCTCAGAGGTTCAAATAAATGGGAGTCTCAAATCAACCCCAAACAGAATAACCCAAAACAAAAATATAATTATACTTCTCCAAAAGTGTTTAAAGCACACGTCAGGGTGACAAAAAAAGCATAAATATTTAACCAAAACCATATACATGTGCACACCATAAATTAGGTAACTACTTTTAAAAGACAATATTACCTCCAAATATTTTTAATTTGCTCTGTCTTCTGCACATGTTCCAACTGTTCTTCTACCAGAATAATCTCTATTTATTTTTTGCCTGCTCCTCAGAACACTGCTATTCTAATTCTGAATAAAATACATGTCTACAATTGAGCTTATGAAGAAAGCTGTTTTCACGGGTTGAGACAGCAATTCCATCTCTTAAAGGAATACATTTCTTTTAACAGATTTCTCGTAACATTTTTTCCTAAGAAATTAATAAAAAGATCCAAAAGATCACAATTTCCTAACAACATTTCCTTCATGTGTTTGTTTTGCTAAGTATGAAATCAGTATTGTGGATAGCATTGTTACAGTTTGTGGGATGGGCTCAGAAAGCCCAAGAATGAGACTCAGCTGAACACTTCCATGGATTTACATTAAATCAGTCTGTGTAAGAGAGGGCACAGATGTTTACTGCAATAATACCATATAGATTTACTTTTCTCAATTAATTCATTCTAGCTAATATTAACTATTTGATAGGTATTTCAGCTAGCAAATATTAACTGTTTGATAGAAGGGCTTCCATTAATGGAAACTTCAAAAGACTGATCTTTCTTAACGGATTATAGAAAAATGTGCTGTCCAAACAGTAACTGAGAAGACTCAAGCAAAGCAGCATTAATATTATCTAGAGATCATATTAATGAATTTGCTTAATCCAAGAAACCCTTTGAAGTGAATTATCTTGACCAAACAAGAGAAAGTAATTATCGGCTCGGAGACGATATGGGTCATAACGGCTAGGAGGCCAAACTCTACCAGTGAGAGACACCCTGTGGTAACAGCCTAAAATGTCACTCTTGCAGTCAGTTTCCTGCAAAGAAACAGCAGAAGAATGAATGATTTCAAATGACTAAATAATAGATTATAAAGCCATCTCTTTTAATAATACATGTAAAAACAGCATGGAAATCACCCCTGATGTAAAAGGGGCGATTTCTCTTTCCAAAATGCTGCTCGCAGATTTAGCTCATTTTTAAGCTCACAAATCAAAGCATTGATCTTTCTCCTGCCTTCCTCTCCCCCTGCCTGAGGTGTGACTGTCCATGCAGTTGGAGCTCTTGTTCTGGCTACTACATCCCCCGTTAATTCAGTTCACAATAACCATTTTTGTCATCAGTGCAGGTGCTCCCACCGGCTCATTACATTAACAAAATCCTACGGCTTAAATTTGCTTCTTCAAACTTCTTGTCTTCATTTACAAGATCCCTCAAAGCCCTCTCCTCCTCTGCCTTTTGCTGACACCTTTATATGCTTACATTACCCCTAGACCTCTATAATCCCCGCAAAAATAAAGGATATGAAGGAAAACCAGGCTCGCCCAAACAACCCTTGTGAGCCACAAGGACTCACATCCACAGAGGTCACCGTGGCTCTAGTCACAGGTGGTACCATGGTGTGCCCAAGCTGCGTGATGAGGTCTCCTCACCTCCTCTGCCCTCTGCTCTACCCTGCTGCTCCCACCCCGGGTGAGCCCACGCAGCAGACGTGCCCCGAGAGGTGGCAGGTTAAGCTGGCCCCTCTCCGCAACGAGGAAAGCAGCCAGGCCCCAGCCAAATTGCTCAAAAGAAGTTCTGCCCTCAGCAGAGCCGAGAAGCCACCCTGTTACACCTCTGCACAGGTTCAGAGATGCCTTCAAAATGGCAGCATGGGGCAGTGCTGCTGGCCAGGTAGGTCATTTTCTCCAACACAGACAAAGGACAGTGAAGAAAACGGGGTGCGTCATTCTTTGCACGGTTTCCTTATCATTCCCATGTGTGCTGGAAATAAACACCAATTGAGGGACTTCTCATTAAAGCATGCGTGGTGCCTGTAGCTCTGGGAAGGCAAGAGATAAGACTGGTTTATATTTTCTTCTGGATCTACCAGACCAGCTAAACATACAGCCTTTCTTTTGCCCTGTTTTATCAAAACACACTTAGCATAAATAGTCTAATCCTATGGAGGTGGAGAATGAGAGGTTAAACTGGATTATTTTCACAGAAAAGGGTTCAGGGGCAAGTACACGTGCCGTAATACTGGCAGCTCCGATGGACTTAATCTCAAGCTTGGCTGAAACCAGGGTGACAGCAACTAAAATACACAGATGAAGTGAAAAATCCAGCACTTAAGGAGTCTGGAAAGATTATTTATTTCTCAAGGCATAAAGAAGTACATGAAAAATTTCTCTTATACATATATGTCTCATTTAAATTGTTCCATTAAATGAGTATTTCTGAACATAAACAGCATGAAGGTAAGCTGTAGTTTAATAAAATCATCTGCAAAGCATACAATTGAGCAGCATGTTGCCTCTACTCTGCTGTCTTATGTTTTTCATGATAGTGCTCCCAGGCAAGACCATTAACACCATTGACTTAAAATCCTCTGACTCATTTCACTTAATAGCTTGGGATAAATGTCCATCACCTTCCAGAACTGCAATGGTAAAACCTCATGCATTATTCCACAGGCTACAACACCTTGAATATATTTTTTTTTACATTTCAGCTCCCTCTACTGTGCAAATATATTTTTAAAAAGTAGCTTAGTGGTTTATTTAAAACAACATGGGAAAGAAAAGATTTAGACAAAAAACAATGTAAGAAAATACTAAAAGTAATTTTCTTGTTTTCCCTTGTGTGGAACAGCTGGGTTTTGAGCTCATTCTGTGCTGATATCCAGGAATAAAGCATCATATACCTAATCTTACATTACACTGAAGCACAACATCTCAATACAGGAATTGGCCAAGCCTCACTACAGCCTCTGCATACCTTTTTAAAACCTCAGTCAGATGCACTGAACATCAGTATTTAAAGAACTTCATAATGCAGTCATCACACAGTCATGAAGTGATGGAGCCCCCTCAATTTGCTTCAACATACATGTTGTATCTGTGAACAGCTGCCTCTATATACATCATCACAAAATATCAAACCACTGCAGAAAATAAACAAAAAAAGGAATACATCTTTTACTAAGCATCAATGAAGCTTATAATTCTGCTTCATTAGGAGCAGGTTAGCTGATACTCAAAAGTAACAATAATGAAAAGCAAAACCAAGGTTGTCTTTCAGTCTGTAAAAACTCCTACAAAGAAAGAGTTCTAGCAAGTTAAACCAATGCATCCAACTTGGTCTTGGATCTCAGGAGCAAGAGAAACCTTCAGTCCAATTAAGAACATGATGGAAAAAGAAAAGGTAGTGGCTCAGTGCATGGTTTGCTACAGTACACAGCAGAGGCATTAGCAGAAAAAGACCATTCCTCGTGGAAAGCATTTAAGCTAGAAATGATTGAGAAGAGAAAAAAAAATAATTACCACCATCTTTTTTTCGTTATGAATTCCCAGAGCAGACATGTGCCTTTAGATGTGCAAACAAATATTCTCAGTTCTAGAATTTAAAATACCTTAAAGTTGGGAACAAGGTGGAGATTTGTTCATCTTCCATCCGAAGTGACGTAATTCGTCTTTGCTCTGGATGGGCAATGGTGCTCCACTCACAGTCTTGTGATACTACGTTGCATAAAGTCTCCACATCCTATCTTGAGATTAGAACTATCTCTAGGATTATTTTGTAAAAACTTCTTGGATAAAATTAAGCACCATCAACACAGTTGTACCTTAGACAGTAAACTACCTTTAACCTCAGGACCTGGAAGAATGACAGAGAAGATCATGCTGGGTACTGTGGAAAGACATTCAAAGAACCATGCATTCATCAGGCACAGCCAATATGGGTTCACAAAGGGAAAGTCCTTTGTCTAACTAATTTGATATCCTTCTATGATAAGATCACCTGCCTGGTAGGTGAAGGGACAGTGGTGGGTGTATTTCATATGGGTTTTAGTAAGGCTTTTGCTAGTGTCCCTGACAGCATTGTTCTGGACACATCCAGATGTGAGATAAGCTGGTAGACGGTGCACTGGGTGTAGAACTGGGTGAACAGCAGGGCTCAAAGGGTTGCAGTGAATGGGGGTACATCTAGCTGGTGACCGGTCACCAGCGCTGTTCTACAGGGCTCAATTCTAGGACCAGTCCTGTTAAATCTTTTTATCAACTACGTGTATGCAAGAGTTCAATGCACCATTAGCAAGTTTGCTGATGATGCTAAATTGGGAGGCACTGCTGACTCTCTCATGGGACAAGAGGCCTTGCAGAGGGAGCTGGATAGATTGGAGCATTGGGCAATCATCAATGGCATGACACTGAAGAAGTCAAAATGCTGTATTTTGCACCTGGGACAGCATAATGCCAGGCACAAGTCTTACCTGGGAGAGGAGTGGCTGGAGATCAGCCCTGCAAAAGGAGTCTGGGGGCGTTTGGTTGACAGGAGGCTCATCAGGAGTCAGCAGTGTGCCCTGGCAGCCACGAGGGCAAACTGCATCCGGCAGTGCATCAAACACAGCGTAACCAGCTGGTCGAAAGAGGTGATTATCCCACTGTATTTAGCACTGGTGCAGCCTCACCTTGAGTATTGGTTGCAGTTGTGTGCCCCACAACTTCAGAAGGATGTGAAGGTACTTGAACGCATCCAGGGATGGCACCAAAGCTGGGGAGGGGGCTGGAAAGCACGTCCTCTGCGGCGTGGCTGAGGACATGGGTTTTGTCTAGTTTGGAGAGAAGGAGGCTGAGGGGTGACCTCACTGCTCTCTGCAGCTTCCTGAAGAGGGGAAGTGGAGAGGGAGGTGCTGGTCTCTTCTCCCTGGTACCCAGTGCCAGGACATGTGGGAATGGCTCAAAGCTGCATCTCTCAGGGGCGGTTTGGGTTTGACATGAGGAAACATTTCTTTACTGAGAGGGTATCAAAGCCTGGAATAGGCTGCCTAGAGGTGTGGCCAATGCCCCAAGCCTGTCAGTGTCTGAGGCATTTGGACAATGCTTTTAATAGTGTGCTTTAACTTTTGGCCAGCCCTGAAGTGGTCAGGCAGTTGGACTAGGTGATCAATGTACCTCCCTTCCAATCCAGCTGTGCTGTGCTGTGCTCTGCTGTGCTATTCTACTCCCTGCACTCAGCGTGAGTTGAACACCAATGAGACCGTTATTTGACTGAAATGCCAGGGGGGTTTCAGCTCTAAAAACACTGTCAAGGACACATATCATAAAGTTTATAAGTGGAAACAGGATTTTATTTTACGTTATTTCGTTGAGGCTTACAAGAATTAACACAATGTGGAGAGGGAGGTGCTGGTCTCTTCTCCTTGGCATCCAGTGCCAGGATGTGTGGGAATGGCTCAAAGCTGCGTCTCTCAGGGGAGGTTTGGGTTTGACATGAGGAAACATTTCTTTACTGAGAAGGTGGTCAAACCCTGGAACGGGTTTCCCAGAGAGGTGGTTGGTGCCCCAAGTTTGTCTGTGTTTAAGAGGCATTTGGACAACACCCTTAGTAACATGCTTTAATTTTTGGTCAGGTCGGAAGTGGTCAGGCAGTTGGACTAGGTGATGGTTGTAGGTCCCTTCCAGCTGAACTATCCCATGCCATGCCATGCCATGCCATGCCATGCCATGCCATGCAATGCCACACCATGCCATGCCATGCCATGCC